>JAUBOD010000328.1:147370-172699 GCA_032353885.1 Nothura maculosa
GCCCAGGGAGGTTGTGGAGTCTCCTTCTCTGGAGGTCTTCAAAACTCGCCTGGATGCCGCCCTGTGCCACCTGCTCTGGGTGCCCCTGCTGAAGCAGGAAGATTGGACTAGATGATCTCTAGAGGTGCCTTCCAACCTTAACCATTCTGTGATTCTGTGAAACTCAGATTAGATGGCCAGAGGAAATTCCCTCCAGTCTTATTTTGCGAGCAAAAGCTTTGCCGCACTAACTTTGAATTACCTTATCATTTCTATTAACCTTTTATTCTTATATTTGATGCATCACCCTGCTAAATAAACACAAGCCACTATCTGTTGATACAGCTTCTTTTACCTACTTTTAATCAACCCAACTAAAGGCTCATTAAAAGAAGTGATTTGCCTCAGCCCTATTTTCCATAAATGTGATTGGCATATTACTGCAAAACAGAAGAACGTAAGCACTGAAAAAAGTTCTGCAATCTCATAGAGAACAGCACAGGAGAATAAAACTTTTAACTTACATAGTAACACATCATGATCACAGTGGCCAGAAGGTCAGGAAGTCTAAAATATTTAATATTTTACACAGCATTTATTAATGCTTTGCAGCCTATTAAAATAGTTCTAAGTCACACAACTGTGAGTTCCTCTGAGGTTTAGAGTCCAAGCACTAGCAATCCCACCTCCCTGTGGATGGGCAGGAATACTGTCCAGGGGAACCAGGCTGCATACCTTAGCACTCCTGAAACAGGGGGTTGGATCTTGCTCGTTGCTCTTTTCACTTATCACAGTATACAGGGGCTTCCGTTAACTGGAACATATCGCTCTGCGTCCAGATGACCCAAACGTTACAACTCAGTGTTTGGCAAAGGCAAAGAAGGAGACTCAGGCCTGGAAAGAACTTGGGTCAATAATTCCCAATTTGTCTAATTACAGATGCTGTATTCAATCCTGTTCCTAAACTGATCAAAGTCTCCCTTAAAATGGACAGTCTCCACTACTGTGAAGGAAGTACTTAGAAACTTAAAAGTGCCAGGTTGCACCTATCAGTAATCCATTTAATGCATCTGATTTAGACTAACAGAGTTCTTTATAATGAATGGTCTTCTGTCCCAGTAAAGAACAATATCTTGCCCTACTGGGTCTTCTTCCCCAGTACAGTCCGTGGCCTGGGGCTGCGTTTGCAGGCAGCGAGAAGCCGTGTGCGCGACCGGCCGCAGCCAGCAGGGGACCTCGCAGTCTCGGGAAGGAAGAGGAGCTTCCCAGCCCGCTGGCAAAACGTGGCGCAGTAAAACCCATCTCCAGAAAGTGTAGTTCCAATAAAATTTACCTTGCATTTTCATGCACGCAAATTTTACTATTGCAATTATGAACAAAATGACAACTCACAATGTTTATATATATATAGATGAAAAACTTGCTTTCGTTGCTATCAATTATTCTAGATTAAAAACAAACTGCTCTAATAAGCTTACTGAAATGCCCCCTCAAAATAAAAATAAATACCGAAGTCACAAAATCAGTGGAGATTTGTATTATGAAATAGTATCATCCAGCTGCGTGTTTGCACTTTGCTATTTAAAAACTGTAAACACAAGTTAAATGATTTTGAACCAATTGAAACTAACCTAACCGATAGACTATGATAACTTCACATATTATAATAATATTTCTTAAACTAATGTTCTGTTAATGTTTTAAAAGTCAAGGTTTCCAAAGTCTAGAACAATGTGCAGTCATTTGAATCTGTGTGAAGGGATAACATTCTAATGTGGGAGCTCTTTGCTATCTCTGTACTGTCTACAGAAGGGAAAACAGAATCAGGCCTGCAAAACTAGTTTGTGATAAACCATCCTAAAAATAACCTCACGTAAATTGAATCTGGCAACCTACCAATCAATGTAATGTAAAAATGTAAAATGTAAAAATGACAGTTGCAATACAATACAGGTGAGCATGGTGCCTCCACCAAGCATACAGATATAGCAGATCATGTTGTCAAAGAAAGAAAAAGAATATTAAGGAATAAGCTTAAGAAATTATTCCTACCTTATTTGTCATCTAAAATCTCCGCAAGGACAGATAGGAACAAACAGTATGAGGAACTGGAGACAAATTTGCTAAAATTGTTTTTGGATACAACATCTATTCATTCTGCAATTAGTACCCTTCAGTAGATCGATATAAATGCCTTTCACTGTGCTTGTACTCACCTGAGAAAGCTCTTTATCATTTCTACTCACTTCTAGCTACAATAAAAATAAATCCTCACACTAAATTAATTGTATCAGTGTTCACTATGCCATGCTTAGCAGTTTGTTCTCATAATACTGAAGCATCTAAAATAAATACCTTGCATATTTCTGGAAATTACATTCAAGTACAACCTTGACATTGACTTATGAGCACTAGGGTATAAGGTACACTTTTGCTAAATTTCCTATGCTTTAAGGAAAAAAATAAGCAAACAAGGACAGTCTATTTGCATCTGGGTCAATGTTCTGTAAGTTCTCATTCTATTAGACTCTATAGATCTAATTTCATTCTAGTCATTTCACCATTTCTACCAAAAGCAAAAACAAAAACAAACAAAAAAAAACCTAAAATGAAAGAATTACTACATTAAAAGCTGATTAATTCACACAAAAGTGAGTTAAGCAACTATTTTTTCTATTTCATCTTATCTATTATAATGAAGACTAATTGAGTTATGAGTTCTGACGGGAACCTCAATTAATGATCTTAAAGCACCCCACTTTCAATACAGAAGGAATGGCATATTATTTATTTAATTAGTACGCAAAGGGCTCAAGTCCCCTAATATGTTAATATCATAATAAATAAATACAATTAAGATCAAGTGCAGCTAGAAAAATACCTTGCAAATTTGTTCCTTTGTGAACATAGACTATTATCCTATTACCTTGAACCCACAGATTGTTCAGGAAAGCAAAAATGAGTAAGGGAAGAGACAGATGATTCTGGCAACAGCCTTCACATATTGGGTCAATTTGAAATTGGTTGAGATAGAACATTGCCGTTTCCTAGTAACTTTCTCCAAGCTGACTGCAGGAATCTGGGGGAAAATATAAATAAATAAAAAGGAGCTATTATGTAATTTTAAAATTACATAATAAGAAAGATGGCAATACTCTCAGAGCCTCTGAACCTGAAAGAGAATTCCAAAGACTATGGAGCTGCTAAAAAGTATGAGTTATTGACTTTCAAAAGCTGGCACTATTCCAAAGAAGAGCTGGCTTTTGCCAGTAGGAAGTAGTCATTGAGCTTTCCTAAGTGTAGTTGTTTACCTCCCACAGTATTTTGAAGAAGAATTTCCAACTCTGGAACAGGATGTGCAAACAGGAAAACTTACTGGAACATGAGCTTTTAGGCATGTGAGATTATTTTCCTTAGAGAGGTGGCTTAACATATTAAATATTTGCACAAAATCAGAACAGGTTGACAGTGTGCTGCAATCACACAAGAGCAAGTTCAGTTTCTCCAGTATTACCCAAGTGCATTCTGTAACATCATCCCAAAGTAGGTGAAATTTCTCTGCCCAAAGATGGACTCAGAGTATGATTTTAACCAAGTGCAGATGACTGCTTGTAGGTAGCACCATTACCTTTTTCTTCTTGTGACTATCAGCAACAAGGTATCTCTAGGCACCATTACGCAGAGGTAGACAGAATACATCTCCTGGAACACCACACCTAAAAGCAGAAATCACGACACGCAACCCAATCCTCTAGAGTTGCCAACTTTAATCACATTTGAAAGCGATAAAACATGGATGTTTTGGAACATCTCTCAGATGTACATTTTCGCTTCATTTCTATCAGAAGAACTTTGCACTAGGCCTGTGGAGCAAGCTAGATATAAAGCAGTCAAAGAGCTAATGTAGGACTAGAGCATGAAAAGAAGTACTTCAGTTGCTCAGGTCACGCCCAGATACCAGAAACACCATCAGACAGACCTTTTAAAAAGAAGGGGAATCCATTCAATGAAGTAAAATCAAGGACAGAGGAGCAGTGGAGGAACAGCATGGGTTCAGCACTACGCAAGTTAGTTGGGGATAGAAGACAGAACAACAAAGAAGGGCTACAGTCAGTTTCCCTGACCTGAGCCTAGACTCCCAGACAGCTGGTCCACTGCTGTTTGATTCCCAGGTGGGACAGATGTAACACAAATCCTGCTAAAGGAATCCAGTCACTATGTACACAGATCTGTTTAAATGTCAAATATTTGCAGAATTTTC
The DNA here is from genome assembly GCA_032353885.1 of Nothura maculosa. NCBI lineage: Eukaryota > Metazoa > Chordata > Aves > Tinamiformes > Tinamidae > Nothura > Nothura maculosa. The sequence continues at coordinate 151,611 of JAUBOD010000328.1, forward strand.
CAGTAATGTTTCAGATCACGAAGCAGCACAGACATCTTGTTTGGGTTATATTTTGTCATGCATTTTTACAGAAGTAGCAGCACACAGTTGCAGGGAAGCATGACTTTTCATTTGCTGAGCTGTGAATAGCTTACCTGCTTTTTAGTTCCTGTGAGCAGTGTACTCCACTCCTTGAATCTGCAAAAGAAATTCAGTTCTCAGTCCCATCGAGAAATCTTTATCTCAAAATACCGTAATTTCCTTGTCTTTGGCTTTGTCTTCACAAACAGCACTGTGTGTACGGTAAGGGGAGACATCCTTGCACAGAGCAGGGATTAGTAAGGATTACAATTCTATAAAGAACTCTGCTAGTTAATAAACATGCCAATTTTCTGTGAAAAAATACTGATTTGACAAAAATTGCAATTGTCACAAAATCATACATATGACAAGAATATCCCATATATTTGTAATGATGCTTCTGAACTACTTATATAGGTTCTATAATTTGTTCAAAAAAATACTGTAACTACTCCAAAAAAAGACTATGTATTATTAGATTACCATAAATCTGCTGCCTTGTATGTCCTAACAAAAAAATAAAAAAGCATCTCTTATAAAACTTTAGAAAGCATAAGGCAGATGATTTTGCTGCCAAAGTATCTGGGATCATAGAATCATAGAATGCTTAAGGTTGGAAGGGACCTTAGAGGTCATCTAGTCCAACCCCCCTGCACACGCAGGGTCACCTAGAGCACATGGCTCAGGGCTGCATCCAGGCGGGTTTTAAAGATCTCCAAAGAAGGAGACGCCACAGCCTCTCTGGGCAGCCTGTTCCAGGGCTCTGATGCAACAAGGTTAGTTCGAATATCTTACTGCAAGGTCCTGGTTAGTTTCCACCTGAAGACTGAGAATACCAGAATATTCAGAGACAACATTTCAAAATGAGTAAAATAAATACAAGATTATTGAAAATATTACAGATTTGATATAATCTCATTTTAGGCTACAACTCTTTTCTCATTTAATGAGTTACTGAGACAAACCTGAGAATACTGCAGCTGTTGACACTACCTGAAGTCCTAGGTCATTTTACAAATGGTTTCAGATGCACATGGGACAAACATTCTGTTTCTCAAACTATGCCCTTGATTCTCCTCGCGTTATTTTTTTTTCTTTACGCTTTCTTATTCCACCTTTTTTCCTTTGTCTATTCCTCTCTTTTTCATGTTGTTAATACTCAAGTATTTCTTTCTCCTTATCTGATATCAAACAATGACAAAGTCTCTCCACCTTCGCTAAATAAAGCTATTTCCTTTTGTGGGTTAGCCACCTAGAACATACCACCACCCCCTTCCCAAAAAAAAAAAAAAAGGATTTCAGCAGGATCAAAAATGTGCTGTTGGGCACATCGTCTCTGTTTAGACCAGCACAATATCCTTGTCAGCATATCTGCAAGGCTGAAGTTTTACAAGGCTGAAATTCTTGAAGATCATCTGAATAATTTGAGCATATTGCTCACAGACTTGAATCCAAATGAGTGGGGAAAAAGATAGAGAAAAAGAATAAATAAATAGGTAAAGGAAGGAATGCACGAACTCCACGTTTTTTCCAAAAGTGGTACAATTGAACTCAAAGCCCTGCAAAGCTTTGTGAAAGGATGTTTTAGCCAAGATCAACCTTATCATGCTTTATTTTTTTGCAAATTTTATCCAGGGACTTAAAGGCATATTTAATAAAAGACTTTGCAGTCTAGGGATAGTAACATAATTTTAAGTCTGAATACAGTTTCATTCTCCGTAATTGCATCACAGCTAGTCTTAGTAATATTGCTACAAATAGTCAGTAAGACTAGAGCACAGGGTCTCATGATCTTCTTTTGCCAGCTATCAGCAATTAACACTAGCTGTGCTAATGTTTACCATTATTATATTCACTAAGAATGGACAGAATTAGTGTCAATAGTACATTTGTGCCTGGTACCGATATGCTGAAGTGTCTTGCATACCACTACTACTGCATATGTCTCTGCAAGAGCAGGAGCATTGCAGCCTGATCGCTGCAAAAGTTTAAAATGCTTGTTTTAAAAAAGGAGCAACCTCAATATTTGATATAAATGTTTAAAATCTGATTAAAAAAATATTAATACCGATCTGTATTTTGTTAAAACAACAGTACATTTGGTAATTGAATTATAATGATAGAAATATGAAGAAATAGCAATAAAAATCAGGCAGGGACATACAACGGAGAAGCATATAGTTTTTCATGAGTGGTACCTGAGAGGGCTAGCAGGACCACAACAAGCAACTCGTTGGCATTAAGAAAAAAAAAAAAAAAAAAAAAAAAAAAAAAAAAAAAAAAATTTATCAAAAGTTGTCATACTTTTTCACAAAAAGTATCAAATTATAAAAGGGGAACTTTCAGCCCTTAGTGAAATGTCATGCTGCAGTGACTAAGATTAAAAAAAAAAAAAAAAAAAAACCTTACAAGTGCTCTGTTTGTTCTCCAAATCATGAAAATCTGGTAGTAACACCAAACCAGCACACCAGTTTTGCAATGCATTTTAACTTGCAAAGCTAATATCTTTCCTTTCCTGATTAACATTTTAACTACTTTAATTAACTCTGCAAATGGACTTCCAAGATAAAGCTGACATTTAAAAATGAACTCAGTGGCCTGGTGGTTGTATATTACTGCTTGCATCTTGCTCAACAGCCACATTTCTATGTGCTAGGTATTGCACAGGCTTTTATCTGAAAGACTTACCTTGCCGGGGCTCAAGATATCTCAAATTTGACTGAGTCAATTAGTCTCTGATATGTTAATGTCCTTCATTAGACATTCTTGAAGGTATATTTTCCACTTACCAGACAGTAAAAACCTGCATGGCTACTGCTGAGAAACATGCTGAAGCCAAATACATTGCCCAAAAGTTTTTCTGTGGTCTGCAACAGTAGTGCTTGCCCATCACTAATGTTTCCGCAGCTCCCAGCTTTGCCCTGGCAGCCAGAACAGTCATGGCAAGACCTTGCCGCACGCTGTCCTGTGCTCTGCTCCTGGTGCATTCACCTTCTGAGAGGGCTGCTTTGGAGACTGCACCCTACGAGATACCAGTGCACAGCCTGACTAGCATCTGGCTTTCGTCGTGCCTGCTCTCTGCTCCCCCCCAGCAATACTGCACCACGCTGAGCCCCATGCAGGGCTAGGGCTGCAGCTAGGCGCCCACGGGCTGTGTGCCGCAGGGTCACGCCTCCACTCGGGCAGGCCGGGCCACCAAAATCCTGCGCCCTCTCTCGGGCCAGGCCACGCCGAGCTCGGGCCACTCCACGCTCCCACTCCAGCCAAGCCGCAATGGGCCAGAAGGCTCCGGATCCCCCTCGACTCGAGCCAGGTCGAGTCGCACCAGGCCAAGCGAGGCCATGAGAGCTCCACACTCCCCCCACTCGGGCCAGGCCCCACCCCGGCCCCGCGCCACGTAGCCACACACCGCCGCTTCCGCAGCCTCAGCCCCCTTCCAGCTGATGCAATTTCCTCCCGCTCCGCCCTCCCCCTTCCAGCGCTGGCCAATCAGAGACCAGACTGGCGTTACCGTCATGCCGTAACGCCCAATGGGGAAGAGCCACGATGGTAGAAAGCGGGAGGGGCGGGAGGTGCCCAGGGCTTGTGGGCCGCCTTGCTGGGTTGCTGCGTCGCCGCGTCCTGTCCGTGCTGCCCCGCCATGGTCGCGCTGCCCGGCGCCGCGGCCCCGCGGCTGCTGCTCCTGCCCGGCCAGGCGCCTGAGCCTGCGGGGTCCGCGCCTGGCCAGTCGCTGTCTGTTGTGCTACCGGCAGGGGCGGCCTCGGGCGCGGAGGCGACGCCGCCGGCCCGCAAGCGGCAGCGCCTCACTCATCTGAGCCCGGAGGAGAAGGCGCTGCGCAGGTGAACGCGGGGCACTGGTGGCGCGGGCGGGCGGGGGCTGGCGGGATGGGGCCTGATGACAGCGGCGGCGTCCGTAGGAAGCTGAAGAACCGCGTGGCGGCCCAGAGCGCACGCGACAGGAAGAAGGCGCGGATGTCGGAGCTGGAGCAGCAGGTGCTGGTGCTTGAGGAGGAGGTGAGCGGGGCCCGGCCGTGAGGGGTGGCAGGTGCCATGGGACCCCTGCGATGCCACTGTGCTTGGACCCCTGCAGAATCAGAAGCTGCTGCTGGAGAACCAGCTCCTGCGGGAGAAGATGTGCAGCCTTTCCCTGGAGAACCAGGAGCTTCGCTGCCGCCTGGGCTTGGATGTGCTGAAGGCAGAGAGCCAGAGTGAGCCCCAGGTGAGCTCCAGTGACCTAGCAGGCTTTGGCACTCTGCAAGGAGTGTGTCGTGAGCCAAGGCAGCCCAGAATGCCCTGGGGCCACAAGTGCCCATGAGGGCATGTCCTGAGTGAGGTTTCCCTGTTCAGAAAGGTGCTTGCTCCTGGTGACCACATGGAAGCTGTGTTTGATGTGGGTGCTCCTGACGGCATGGCAGTTTTACATGGCACAGCTCTAGCTAGCCACCTAAGTAGCCCACTCTTTTCTAGAAGTAGAGAAATCACTATTTTGATCTTATCCCCTAGTGAAGAAGAGATGGTGGGAGGTCAGGCTGTTACTGATGAGCGATATAAAATTTGTACTTGCAAATCCTTAAGGGAATGCATAGAAGCTTGAGCTAGTTTTTTTAAAAAGGTTTTGTTTCTTCTACCATGAATTCCTGCAAGAGCAAGTAGAGATTTTAGTGTTGGAAGTCTTTGCAGTGACAGTGTGATATTCAAGGGTCTGTGCTGTGAATTGGAGAATCTGTGGGGACTGACAGGGCATTTTTTTTTGGGATAGGTGTTGAAGGAATCTCAGGTGGATGAGATCAAGTTGGTGACCGGGTCCGCTGAGTCCGCAGCACTCAGACTACGTGTTCCTCTGCAGCAGGTACAGGCCCAGCAGTCACCAGTTCTGACAGCTTCCACATGGATTCTGATGGCAATGATTCTTCAGATTCTGAGGTGAGCATTTACACTGTCTGAAATGCCTGTGAACTTGAGAACCCTTTAGGATTTATAAGTAGCGAAAATCTTGTTTTAACACTGATTGTGTTCATGGCTGATAATATCTTACACTGTTCCTCCCCTGCCCCTTTTCCTGCTGTGTGGTTCAAGATAGCTAGGTATAAATCTTGGGGAGTGGGTAAGTTCATGCAGGTTTAGCTCCTGTTTCCATAAAGTCTTAAAAAATATTCTTAGCTTTTGTGGGGAAAAAAATATACAAATGTGAATGCATGTTGTATCTTTGTTGTTACTGTAGACTGATACAAATGTAGAGGGGCTTTGCAAAGCTGTTAGTACTTAGTGTCCCATATTATTGACATTTCAGGAAACTTAGGACAGGCCATTTAATGCTTGGATTGGTTTGATCTATAGCAAACCTCTGGTCATGGGCAAATCTGAGACAGATGCTGCCACTTGCTCTGTGGTGCTACTGAGTATGGTATTTGTGATAGGTCCAAGATCTCAAGAAACAAGTAAAGGTTTTGAGTATCAAACCCAACATAACCTCTGTGAGGATGTCCAGTGCCACTGCTAAAGTTAATAGGCTAGGAAATTCTCAAAGATGTGTAATTTCTACAAGCGTGTTTTGATAGCCATATTTTTGGTGAACTTGTTTTCTGCTTTTGTTCTATACCTTAACTTCCAGGTAAGTGAGTTTAGGTGCTAAAAACAGATATTTTCTGGTAGCCAGAGGAAGCTGTTTTTCTAAATCAGTATTTTGTTCTCCAGTCTGATCTCCTGTTGGGCTTTCTGGATGGTTTGGACCCAGAGATGTTTCTCAAATATGCTGATTCAGAGTCAACATGCCTGGAAAAGCTGGAGGAAGATATCTGCAGAGAAACAAATTCCATACCAACCTCCCCTTCTCCATCTTTGGGGTCCCCATCAGCTAAGTTGGAGGCCATTAATGAACTGATAAGGTTTGATCATGTATACACAAAGCCCCTAATACTAGAGATTCCTGTTAAAATGGAGATTCCTGTTAAAATAGGCAATCAAGCTAATATGCTAGTGAAAACTGAGGAAGTACCTCTCTCTCAATCTGAAGCTAAAGCTATTCCTGAGACTCCTGTGTCTGTGAAGGAGGAACCTGTAGACAGCTTCATGCCTGAACTAGGCATCTGTCATCTGCTTTCCTCTCATCCCAGCCTTGAAGCCTCAAGTTACCTGTTGGATGCCTGTAGTGACTCTGGATATGAAGGATCCCCATCACCCTTCAGTGACATGTCCTCTCCACTTGACAGTGACCATGCTTGGGAGGACAGTTTCGCCAATGAACTCTTTCCTCAATTGATCAGTGTCTAATTTGGTAGTGTGGACTATCCTTGGGTGACTTTACTGGTAGGATAGCAGAGTATCTCCCTTCTGAAGGGAGGAAGTAAGGGGGGAAAATACAGTTTCTTGAGAAGTGCTCCTTTCTGCCCTGAATGCTAGTCATGACGGCCAGTGCTTTTTATTTTATTTTTTTAATGGGGTGAAAGGTAAATTCTCTTCCCCCTTTGTCCCGGAGATGACATGAATGTTGACTTCTGAGGAAGGCTTTCTCCTCCCCTGCCCCCCTCAAATTGCCAGTTCTGGAGGAACCTGAAAAATTGAATATTTTTATTATTAAAAGTGAGAGTTCTAAGATCAGTCTTCAGGATATTTGTGTAGACAGCAGGAATAAAACTAAGTAGTCTGTGTATCTTACAGAGGTATTCTGTAAATGCTTATCTTCCATTCTCTATGTAGAATTGCTTTTTCTGTTTCAATATTTAAGTGTATTCGTGCAATTAAAGTGCAATGCAGCTCACTTAGTTTTTGTCATGGGGAGTGGAGAATGGGGCTTGTAGGGTTGGAAATGATGTGTACAACTTGAGATTTGCATCTTTCAAGAGTTGGTCCTGTACAACCTTGATGCCTCAATCCAGCGACATTTCAATGCTGTGTGTCTGTAACTGGATGTTGTAGCATTTTTTTGCTATATCTTATTATCGCTCACTTAATATTGCAGGCTCCCTTCAAGGTAGGATGGAGTTGTATGAATACCAAGCTGTGATATTAAAATATCTTTTCCCAATAAGGATTGGAGGAGACAGGTGCTTGGGATGTCTGAATAAAACTACTGTGACAGCTTCGTGGTAGCAATTAATGAATGTAACTTCCAGAACAGTGCAGAACTGACTATAGGTTAATGCATTTTTAGTGTACCTCAATCACAAGGAGATATTTACCTTTATGGAGTGAAAAATTGTGGATTCTATTTCTTTAGCAGGTGCTGGGGCATAAAATTAGTTTTACATGGCTAATTTGAAGTATCTCAGTATGACCGCTGGTGCGGTTGCTTATATAAGCCTGGTGTGGTATTCTAGGTTTCAGTGCCACTTCATGTTTTCTGCTAAACTTTCCCAGAAATAACTTTAACTGAGAGGATAAGTGGCAAGACTTATTTCTGATTCTAGATTTGACTAACCTCAAATGCTGTAGTTAAGCATCTACCTGAATGTCCGGTCATTATAAAAACTAAACCTATGCAATGTAGCAGAATTTTTTTTTTTTTAAGGCAAGCCGAATTCAAAGTATTCTAGTGGTAGTGTTGTCCTTAATGGCCAGTTTATTAAGGATATGCCTCAGCTCAGGTTCACTTGTTAATGTTAGAATGCGTTTCTTGTGCATCAACAGGAACTTACATGATTAAAACAAGTACTTAAACATAGTAGCTACTAAATTCCAAGGCTTTTGGCAAAATTATAATGAAATAATGAAATTTAATGTTCTAGTTACCTGATCTGCTTTTAGTATTTCTTTCCTTGTGAATGTATTCAGGAATAGTGTGAGCATAGATAAGAGGGCTTGCTATTTACCATAGGATGACTTAGCAGCAGAGGCCACATTCAAAATGCAGTAAGGGCAAGGGGTGGGTGTGTGAGAGAGTGTGAGAGAGTGTGAGCTTTAACATAGCTTATGCAGCCATAAAGGGGGGGCATGATAGGGTTTCATGGGGCATTCAAGAACCAGCCTAAAACATGAACATCTAAACTGTACCCATCTAAACTGTACCCATCTAACACTGTTGACTGTCTTCAGAAAAATGCCATTTCAGAGGTTGTCTAAATATCCAAATCCCAGAATTTCCCTAAGAAACTTTTGTGAAAGTAAAGCTACATTCAAAGGAAATAAACTGTAGTTCAAAACATGCAGCCTTTAATGCTTGAAATCTGCCCAATAGACTTGAACTTATATTTGCCCTTTTGTGGGAGGGTTTTTCTGTCTGCATAGGAAGGGGCTCCAGCTGTGCTCTCTGCTTTTGTGGTTTCTGAGGCAGAAGCCAGTGGAAAAGTAAAGAAACTGCAACCACTCACAGATCTGGCAGACACCTAAGTTCTACAGCTGTGTGAGAATGGCATAGGTGGACAAAATAGGACTACAAGCAAGAGATGACTGTGCTAAACATCCTGCAGAAATTCTCTGAAGCCCTTGTCTGGGCTTCAGCCTTGAAATTGCCATGAGAAGCTGAGCTGCTTCAGCTGCCACTCAAAATCCAAACATTTACACCTCTGCTGCATTCCTTTCATCCTGTGCCAGATGAAATGCAGTTCTCAGCCTCCTGGAGCAATTGCCCCTCCTGCTACAGCAAGTCGTCTAGGCTGCTAGTGCAGGCGGTCAGTGTTATTACCTTTAATTAGTCAAAGCAAGTAAAAAATTTGAAGTAGTTAATGGTTGTTTTAACCAGCCTTTTGGGCAGTATACACTTCAATAGCTGTGTAGGTGAGCTTTTTATGTAAGTTCCTTACAGTCTCTCCTGTAAACTGGATCTGCCTTCAGAGGCTGCCCTAGAGCAGCCAAGTGCTTTGAAACAAAGGTTGCAGCCACAATGGTGAGGGGAAGCAGCACTGGTTCTGTTCCCCTTTTCTGCACCTTAATTGCAGCAGCTGCCAATTATCACTTTGAACTAGAGTAAGATCTTCCTCTGAATCTTTCAACTGCAAACTGCAGCTAGGCAAGAGGAGAAGAGTGGGATGGAGTTGAATGATGTGGTGGCATGAAGCTGCCTTCATCTACTATAGGAAAAACCTCCACGGCTGCTTTTTCTGCTTTTGCCTGTCTGGCAGGAGAAGCGCTAGGCTCTGAAATGTCCTGCTGTGGGGCATGATCAATACACCTCTGGCTGGCACTTCTCTGCTAAAGGCTGCTCTGAGGAGCCTGATGACATGTAACTTTTCCACCTTGCTGCCAAAACTGCCACTTCGGGTTGTGCTTGTACCCAGACAGCTAGATTACTGGTTACCAAGTAATTTTCCACCTGAGATTTAGAGTATTGCCACCACTGCCACCCAGTGCCCTTTTGTGGTATTGATGAGTCATAAGCATAACCCAGTATCCCATTGCACTTAGTTTGAAAATATTTCATGTCTATGAGCAACAGACATTTGGGCAGCAGCTTGAGCTTCTCTCATTCACAGATTTTTCTGCGAGTGAGAGAAGCTAAGTTATACTAAGCCTAGTGTGTGTGTGGAGAGGATAAGGGAGGTAAATACATCTCTGAGGGACCTTTGAGGGATGTCACCTTTAAAACAAACTTAAGATGTCCACTTTCCAATTGTTCTAAATTATTTTATGGAGTCCATTTACATTATAGCAAGCACAGATCAAAACCTAGCACGCATCTGTGTTTTAGCTGCTGTTGATTACAAATTAGCAGAAGGAAACAACACCTCCGTATCAAACTAATGTAAAATACAAGCCTTAGAGCAATGGCAAGCCCAGCTCCAAGTCCTGCCAAGGTAGGTTTTGTCCCCAGGGTCGGCTCTGTGGCTGGAACATTGCTACTCCCTCCATAAAATGGCAGCCACTGTCCCAGGAGACCTTCAGCCAGATGAGACCTATACACAGTCCTAAAGAGGTGGAATTTTACACTATTTTATTCTTATCTACTCCCTAGCATAGAGAATTATCTAAGTCTTAAAAAAAAAAGTTTGATGCCATCTTGAAACTTTTTAACCTGTTTACATAAATTCGTTTTATGTGTGATTTCCCTCATGTTGAAAGCAAAGGTAGTACTGGTCTGGTATAGATACTCAGTTATTCCGTGAATTGCTTGAAAAATCACTTGAGCAGGAGATTTTAAAAGAAGAGAAAACAATAGATTCCAATAAAATAAGCTATTAAAATTCAGATGTTTCAAAACTGCTAATTCTAAGATTTAATTTTAGACAGCTAGCCCAGTTAGGCATTCCTAACTTTATTCTCAATGTAAAATGAAAGATCTCAAAACAAGAGCTCTTGGTATCCTTTGCTTCTCTTGAGACCGGCCCAGGACACTCCTGTAGCCTCTCTTCCCTGCCTGCAGCTTCTATTTCTACCCTACTATTGAGGGAAGTGACATCTCCCTGGGAATAGGCAGTTGAGTTTAAATTTTTTCTAGACCAAGGTCCGGAAGAGTTTTACCTCCAGGAAAGTATCCCCGCTCACAATCATTGTCTTCCTCTCTATAAAGAAACACAGCCATCTAAAAATATTCTAAAAATTTTATTGAAAACTGCCATACAAAGGGTGATTTGGTCCCAAGAGAAAACAGACCAGGATCAGATCTTTTATATTTAAAAATACAGGATAAAGATTTTCCTAATACTGCAACATATAAGCCATCTTGCTTGTAAACAGAATAAAAGTCTTGCAAGGAAGCCAACAACAAATGAACTGTCAGAAACAAAGAAGTCTGAAATGACTCAGTCGCCTTCCCTTCTCATATTCTCCAAGTCACGGCTATAGAAAATAAATGTCCAATCCCCCCATATAATAATCCTCCCACTTGCTGCTCTTTCCCCCTTCCCCAAGGAGATTCCGCTGTTCTCTTCTAAAATAGGACCACAAAGGAATTACAAAAGATTCAAAATAAACATCTGTACTAATGTAAATTTCTTGTGACATTTTTCTCTCATCTTACAGTCTTTGTCGATAGTTCACTGCTAAGCTCCTGTTTCAAAGAGCAGAATAGGAGTTAACTGCATTGGCATCAAAGGATTAAGAGGAAAGTTGACCTTTAGTACAAATACAACAGGAAAAAAATATTTTTAACACATCTACATAAATATGTTCTCTTATGATTTGTCATTTAACATTTTATAAGGAAAAAAAGCCCTGCATCTAGATTTCATATATTTAGACCTCCCTGTTTCCTGTCCTCTGCCATAGATGTGCTGTTGAGATGTTTTTCTCAAATCTTTTTTCTCCTTTTTCTTCAGCTCATTTCAGATCAAAGCCACCCAATAAAGTCTCAGCCTTGAACTTTCACTATAACCCTGCAAGCTTAAAAACATTTAGGTATTTAGAGGCATGTTTTCTCCCCTTAGTGACTACAGTCTTCTCCAAATTGTATTGCTTTCCATCATAACTTGAACAACACAGCAAGTTGAAGACTGTAGCAAGTTTTAAACAAGTTTAGCAGTTTAACAATACTCACATGAAAGAATTTTACACAGTACATGCAAGAGATTTATAGCAGAGACTGAAAGGAAAAAGCTGCACATATTGTCCAATTTGAGTTCCGGACTAATGCCTATCAAAAGGCTAGTATGATTTTTGTGCAGTTCTGAAAACTTTTAGCAGGAACAGCAAATTTTACACAACTTTTGACAAAAACAGCAAGACAGATTGCATTTTACAAAGGCATGACTCCTCTCTCTTAACCCAAATATCCTTGTCAAAGATACCTTTCCAATAAAGAAGTTCCGTCTGTCAGCTGAGAGAGGAGAAAGGGTAAGTGCAAAAACGGAAGCTTGATTTTAAACTACCAACTCTGGGTTATTCAACTGTTTAAAACAAACAAGAAGAAACAACCACACAAACACAAAGATTATCAAGAAGCTGTGCAAAGAGTAGAAAGGATTTTCTAAGGCAAAAAGCTGCATTACTGAAAGATCAATGTATTATCTGCTTCTCTGTGTTAGAGAAAAGTCAAGAGCAGCCTGATACGGTAATGCTCCCAACAGAACCTATTACTGGAAAAGGAATTTCTTAAAAAGAATCTCAATTCAGACATCTCCAAGAAAGCTTGTGGACACAACAGAAGATAAAATATTTTGCTTTGTTTAAGGGTTGTAAATGTAACAGATGTTATGTTTTGAAGAAAGGTGCAACTCATTGGCAGTTCATTTTCCTAAAGCCATAAACTGAGATGTTGTTTTGGCCTAAGTCTATATAGATTAATGGCACATGCTCTGGCTTACTGTCTAATTTCACTCAGGCAGAAGGCAAGTGTCCACTTCACCATCAAAGCCAACAGGCACACTTAAAAGTTTGGAACTCAGTTACACATGGTGAGCAGTACTTAACCTTCCTTACCCCAAAGCACTTCCCCATTACCCATTTACTTACCATGTTTATTAGAACTAAAGCATAGTTACTTTATCAAAAGTTACACTGACCTCAATTTACTTTTCAATTTAAAGAATCACTGCACAACATAAAATGCTGTGAATCAATTGGCTGGCAATTTTCTAGATTTTGCATCATTTTAAAGGGTGACACCAAAAACCTGCAAGTACAATTTTATAGTGCAGTGAAACAAAGCAGATAAAAGTTAGAAGTAATCTTACGAGTCAGTAGCCAAAATGACTTCTTGCAAAACAAGAGCTTTATAGCCAGCTATGACATGCCTTCTCTACTACAGTGCACAATGCTTCATTTCTATACTTAAGTCAAACACAAACCAGATGCCTATGAAGTAACAATGGTGTAGAAGAAAAAAAAACGTTGTTTTCCACAGGGTTTGCATTTTTTTGACCTGTGACTACTCAGAAGTACTCCTTTCTTTCAGTACTTTTGTTAATTCAGATAGAAGTAACTGACATAGCACAGTATATGCATTGAAGTCTCAGTGGCTCAGTAAGTGAGACATCTGACAGGAGCCAGTTACATTCGGAATTTGAATTACCAGGGACAACTAAGAGGGTATTTCCCTATTAAACAATTTGGAAAGCCACTTCTTTGTTCCTCTGGATTTCCTTCACACACATGCAACATACACAAAAGAAAAAGTATATATAACAGACCAGACTACAGAAGGTTTCTTTTTTTTTTCTCCTTCAGTTTCCTGAAGCTGTGTCTAGTCAATCTATATTCATATGATTGTTACCAAGAGAAAAGAAACAAGAAAATAAAATTCCAGGTTCACACATCAAACCAGAAATAAACAGGGAATTGGAGGGGGGGAAAAAAAAAAAAAAAAGGCACAACAAAAAAAAACACATCAGAAGTTCAGCAGTCTAAAATCTGATATCTACAACTCCATTTCTTCTTCTGCACACCCAGGGCTTCCCAAAGTGTCATACACATTTGGAGATACTACAGTCTGTTGCGGTTCAGGGAATGAGTCAGTCTGTGGGTGAAAAGCAGCTCCAAGTGACGACTGCTTAGCTTGACAACTTTCTGTACTCTGCTGCTTGAAGTTCTTGACGGAAACAGTTGTCAGTTTATCTGTGAGAAATTCAGGAAGAGGTTTCCAAAGCACTAGCTCCATAGAGGGACGACTCCTAGAAGAGATGGCATCATAGTTTAATTAAAGCTCTCCAATCACTACTACAAAATGCAGAAGACCAGTCAGGATCTTCATCCTTTGTTCTAACCTGGAATTACATCTCAGAATGCACACACCAGGTTTGTCCTATTACTTTTTCTCTTCCTTAACTAGTTTCATTACTTGAAATTCCAAAAGAAAAAAAAAATATTTTCTGTTGTACCAAATTTGGTGACCACTGTTGGATGCACTTCAGGACCTTCTTTTGGAAGCTCACATACATGAAGAGCAGGGTATGTATGTGCACTCAAGTATACTTCATTCCATACAAATGAGGAGTACAAAACAGACAGTTTGATGACTAGTTACACATATTTGTCTTTTACATTAATATAACTTTTCCTATTTTTGACCCAATGAATGGTGTGTTATACAATGCTGGCTGCAGCATGCAGTAAAAAAAGGACATCTCCACCAATATAAGAGACTGAGTCTCTCTTAATTTGCATGTGTTAGCTAGGTAGCACCATGATTTCCTCAAGAACTTACATAGATTCTATTATTTTCTTTGTCAGGACTTCACCAAAATCCCTCTTCATCCCTTTTTTAAGGGTATCTGACAGGATAAGAGTGGGCAGATTGCTAATATTTCCATCAGCATGAACTTCCTCATCTTCATCAATTATCCTAGGAATGGAGGGGGAAGAGGGAAATAAACACCTTTGAGAACACTGTTAATAGGCATATCCACTGCAGACTACAGTTTTATCTATGTGCACTGCATTGTACAGTGTATACAGTGATCTAGACTGGGTACCAGAAGCAGCAGGGCTGGGTCAACATGAATCTTCCTTGGGCCAATTTAACCTAAGAATGAATATGACAATAATGCCACTCGAGCAGCTATGCCACTTCTGGTACCTGAAATAGCTTTTATCATCTCTGTATTGTCCAGCAGTGCAATGCAGACATACATACACCAGAAGAAAGTAAGTTCACTTCAGGAAAAAGGGTACAATCAGTCACATTACAAGAACGGATCTCAGTTATGCTGGAGTTTACCTTTCTCGACTCCTCATGCCTTACCCTTGAGAATTACAGAAAAACTATCAAAAACAGTTCTTAAAGTTTTTGTGACATTGCATCAATTTCTCTGAGATTACAATGTCCTTAAAGGTTAAGCACTTAAAACATACTTAAGGCAACTCCTTTTTTTTTTTTTTTTTTAGACTTTTAAAAGAATATGCAACAGAGTTAGCTGTAAGGTACGGAGACCAATCCTCAGAGAGCCAAAGCAAACTCTGAAACATAGATATAAGCAGATGGTGCTAATTTATCATAAAATATTAGAAGTACACTAACAGTAACTTGCATCCTTCTCAGCACTGCCTAAGGTAGTCACCTAAAAACAGCTTTAATTATGTAATTTCAATATTTTGGGACTTTTGCTTGTAGGCACCACATTTTGGAAAATACACATGACATTCTCAGGAACTCTCAAAGACAAAAGCTGAATGTACAGTACATTTACTAAGAGGCTGCTCAGTGCCGCACCCTTATTCCAATATGAAGCCACCTGACATTTAACTATGAGAGAAACCTGAGCCTTACTGCACGTGTGCAGAAAAAGCTCTCTGGCTCCTGCTATTGTAATAGCAAAACAACTAACCTGTGTATCTAGAAGAATTAATTAGAAAAAGTTGCAATTTACAGAGAAAACTGTGAGCTCAAACTTAACCAGACTTCATCAGTTAAAGTTTGATATCTAGACACTCACAAAACAGCATACAAAACCCATCAAGATGTTATGTTAAAAGATAATTTTAAAACAGCCAGTTACTTATTTAGTGTCTCTTGCTCTATAATTCTCAAGCTTGGATCATAGTATTAAACCCCAAAGGTGTAAAACTCTAGGAACCTTAAGAAAAAAAGTCACCTAAACAAAAGATTAATTTCAAACTTACAGCTATAATGCTGCTCAATGCTAGTTACCCCTCAATGCCCAGCAAAACAGGGAAAGCTCAGCAAAGTCCATCTACTCCATCCCTGCATTTACCTGTCCTCAATCTCCTGAAGCTTCCTGCGAGCAACCTCGCATTGCTGTTCCCCCATTGTCTGATCCATTTCTTCACCGGGAATTTCTAACATAGCAGCTTCAGGGCGGCTGCCACCATACTGATTTGCTACCTCCCCAGCTGCCTGCTGACCTGCACAGAGAATCCATTCTTCAGTGTTGGGATTCAAAGGGGAAATTTTGGCTCCTGTCAGTCTCTTCTTCTTCATGGGACAACTAGGAAACAAAACCAATTTACAATTGACAAAAAAAAAAAAAGAAAGAAAAAAGTATTGAGAATTGTTTCATATATTTTACAGGGAAAAAAAATCCCAAACTTTGGAAAGTCACATGCTTTATAACAGATTTTAGAAAATTCAATCTCTTCCTCCACATATCCAAACATTCCTCTTGCTAAAATGCAGGAATCCATGAGAGAGAAGAGAAAAAATATCAGTGCCACACAAATAATAAGAATATGGATTTGAGCATGCATCAGCAATTTGGGAGAAGAGTTACAAATAAAAACAATGATAGAGGTCCCCTTCACATGCATCCTGTAGATGAGATGCACTGAAAACCCTACAGAAAATAATTAAGACCTTTCAAGCTACAGAAGACAGATTTATTTTACCCTTCTGCCTCTTCTTCTAGTTTATGCTTCTTTCCACAGCGAACAGAGATACTGGGGGGGGAAAAAAAAAAAAAGCAAATAGTTATTTGGCTGGTAATTATATCTTCCAGAGACACTGATATTTCAAAGTAGTAATTTTTTAAGTAATTTTGAAGATTTCACTCACAGCTTGAACAATGCTAACTTGTGATTCTCAAATG
This sequence comes from Nothura maculosa, assembly GCA_032353885.1. Lineage (NCBI taxonomy): Eukaryota > Metazoa > Chordata > Aves > Tinamiformes > Tinamidae > Nothura > Nothura maculosa. Next base: position 168,020 of record JAUBOD010000328.1, read on the forward strand.
AGAAAGGAGTAGACAATAATTTTGGACAATAAGAGACCAGTAGAAAGTCAAAGAAGGTTGGAACTACTCAGTTACTGCGAGCTGCATGATATTTTCTCTTCCTACCCAGTATTCATTTTTTCCACAGCAGGCAAAATTGATTCTTCCTAAAATTTCAGCAAGCAACATTTGATCCAGCTCCAGTCCCTAAACATGCTGTCTCGCAGCCACACACACACTGAACTTCAGTAACTGAACATAGCAATTCTGCACCACAGTTCTGTCCCCATACAAACACTTTGTGTTCACCTATGGAAAGTAGCAAATGCAATAAAAGTACAAGAACTCATGGGCACGCCAAGCTCCAGCCCAGCAAGGCCGTGTTTCCTTCCTGCTCAGGAGACTACTGGGCCCCCTCGCAGCCTCCTGGACTGCAGCGCAGCCGGGAGGAGCTCCAGTATCCCGGCATTGCCAGGACTGCCCGGCTCTTGCTCTCTCTGCCGGGGAACTCGAAGCAGCCTCCCCAGCCCTTCCTGCCAGTCGATACTTACGGGCCGCGGGCGCGCGGCTGCAGTGGGCCGGGCGAGCGCTGGTCGCCGCTGAAGGGAGGCCCGGGAGCCGCGGCCCGCCCCTCGCCGCGGCCCTCCGGCGCCGGGCAGCCGAGCGCGAAGCTGTTCCGCGGACTCACGTCGGCCGGGCCGCTCCCCACCATCATCACCGTCCGCGGCGGCAGCGGCCCAAGGCCGAGGCCTGCGGGCAGGCCTAGGCGCTCCGGGGCAGCCGACACCTGCGCGAGCTCGGCAGCCGGAGCCGCAACGCCGCGGCAGGGCCGTCCCAGCGTCGCCATCGTCTGCTCGGGGAGAGAGGGAGGTGAGGCGGCCCCGCGGGGACGGCAACAGCCAGGACGGGCCGCCCTCCTCCCCGCCCACGCCCCCCCGCCCCCGACCGCCCCCACGTCTCGCGCGCCCACCGTTGCGCCGCTCAGGGCTCGCTCGCTCACCCGCTCGCTCACCCGCTCGCCCGCCCGCGCCGGGCCGAGCCCGGAGAAGGACGACGCAGCAGCCCCGGCGCCTTCCCGGGCCCGCGCAACTCGGAGAACGCGGCGCGGGGCACGCCGGGAGCCGTAGACCGTGCAGGACCGCAAAAACTACAGGAGCAGAACTTCCGATGGAAGCCGCAGAGCACGCCGGGAGTAGTGGTTCGGAGCAGCGAGCGCGGGGTACGATGGGAGCTGTAGTCCAGAGTGCTGCGCGGGGTGTGAAGGTTGGGCCGGCGTGACGGCGGTAGCGTCGCTGCAGTCAGGGGGAGGCCGGCTCTGGTCCTGGCCTCGCGGCCCTCACCTTGCCGCACGGCAGCGCGGAGCCTGGCGGGCAGCGGCGCTGCCCTGTCCGGCCACGGCGCGGGGAGCCTCAAGGGCGGGATCGGCCGCAGCAGCAGCCACCGAGGGCCAGTTAGCAGCTTAGCGCGGCTGAGCGTTCCGCCTGACGCGGCCCGGCCTGCGCGAGGGGTCCGGCCGCGCTGCGCCTGGGGGCCTGGCCCAGGGGCTGCTCCGCAGCGCTGCCGGGAGCGGGAGGCCGCGCGGCGGCCGCGGGGAGCCCCGGGACTGCCCCGCCTCGCCTCGTGCTCTGGCACCGGGCGACCCTGCGGGCGGCTCGCCGAGTCCTGCCGGCGGGACGCAGCTCCGTCCGCGCTGCGCATGGAGCAGCAGCCACTGCTGAGCGGGCCTGGCCCCCGGCGCGAGGTGAGCGGAGCTGGACCAGCGACCCAGGCACGCGTGGGGAGGGCTCTGGCGGCTTCGCGTCTAGTTTGAAATCATTATCGCCTTAAATGATCCGACTTGTGGGGCTTTATGCTCCCCGTGACTCCAATCCGTGCCCTAGAATGGGAGCAGCAGCAGGTTTTCTGAGTCCCGTCCTTGCGCACTGAGAACAAGCTGAATTGGCTTTTCTTTCTGGCTGGTCTCTGAAGTGAGGTGGAAGACTCCTCAGCGGTCACGAGTTCAGCCACCTGCAGAACAGGTGAGGCTGTTGTCTCGTGCAAAAAGCCCTGACCAAGCTCCGCTGTGGCACAGCACACGAGAGCGATGAGCACACCATCTCGGGCAGGGAGAGGAGTGCAGGTATTGTAACCAAATATGAGTTATATGATATGCATTCATTTTTTCTGCGTTCGCCTTACTTTTTCCTTTATTTTTTTCTTCTCTTAAATGATATCTTTCCACTGTTTTATTGCTTAATTATCAAAGAAAACCTCACACTGTCATAAGCAGTGATGGAAGAGGAAATTAGATAGGAAAAGTGCACTTAATATAGGAGACAAGTGCATGACAAAGTTGTATGTCTACCTTAAGTTAGACCCAAAGATGCTATAAGATAAAATTAGGACCACATTTTTAATGAAGCATTAGTTAACTATTAGAATAATTGGGCCCTTTTTTTTGTACTTCAAAATTCAATATAAAAATATGGTCAAGAAGTATGACATTATAAACTAGACTCTGTATAAACCTCAAGAAATCCTTTTTGATACAGAGGTTTTATTTGAAGTCAAATGTATTATGACTAATTAGATAGAAAATTAGAATATGTCTTAACAGTGGTTTCTCTCAACCTTAAAATATAAGAATCTGTGGAATTACTAATTTGAGTTTATAAATGTTGATTTAGGAATATAATTTTAGGTCATCAAATCTGAAAAAGTAAGCACATGATCACTTTGGATTGAATAATGTTATCAATATACTGTATGCTGTGATTCGAGGTACTAAGATCTGCACTTGTTAGCTTGTAGACATTTTATAATCATCACAGGATCTCGCTGAGGTAAATTAAATATTTTTGTTTCTTACATCTAGATGTAATGTGAGTTATAGAATTTAGGACTCGATTACTTCTCATGCTAATTCACTGCGTCTTTAACACCAAACATTAGGAGTTTTAACGTTTTTATATAAAAATTGGATATCCTGAACTCTGTGGATCATACACATAGTATTTGCACGGTTCAGCAAATATACCATCGGCTATAAAATGATTGTGTAGCCCGCATTTAATCTGAAAATTTCTCAGTGTTTCACGTTTAAGGAGTACTAATGATCATGGCCAAAGTCAGTGGGAAGTTTCTCTGCTGCAGATATATACGAAGTTGTGAAGTTCTGTTACCAAACACTTTCATTGTTCCAAATAACTGCTTCCCTGTGTTGCTCTGGTTTACTCTGGACAGGGGGCAAATTTACACTACATGTGTGTGAATTCAAGGCCTTTTCCCTTCTCATGTCCCTCTTGCTCTGTCTTGTTCCCTAGCTCCCCAGCTGGACCCTATTCCTGTCTGTCTGTGCTGTGGGCATTGGAGGCACCTTTCAGTATGGGTATAATGTTTCCATTATCAATGCGCCCACACAGGTAAGACATTCTCTTGTTCCCAGAGTGTCTGCATTTTAAGGGAGGTATTTGCTTTTGCTGGGCTTGGAGGCCTAATGTGCTTTAGACTGTGATGGCAGCAGGAAACAAAGCGAATGTTCTCTCCTGTGAAGGCTTCTTGTGACTTTCAAAAAGCTTTCATAAGAATTTGTTCTTTGGATATCTCCCATTGGAGGTACTCTGTGTCGGGTAAAAGTGACAAAACATGCTACCTAATTACCTCTTTGAATGTCTGCTTTTTGAGGATTAGCTGAATGAATAAGTAGTGTCTTACATGAACACTTTTCACTAATCTAGCCCAGTCTATTACAAGGCAGCATATTGAGAAAGCTCCTTTTAGGGATCAGGAGAAGCTGAATCTTTGATTTCTGAATATGTCTCTTAGGTGTTTCACCCCTCTTGTTCTTTTTCTGTCTGGTACCATGGCCTTGAGGACTCTGCATACTTCAGGGCTGACTCAAGAGGAACTGAGCTAATGACCTTATGAAAAGCAATGAGTATCATTTTCTGCTGTCAGCTGATTTACTTTCTTATCCAGCTGTGAAGACCAAATTTTGTTATAGCATTATACGCTTTTTACAAGCCTTAAAATAAGCTGATCATGAAGGAAAATGTCACATGCTCAAAACAGAGGGAAGGTCCAGGAAGTTGTTTCATGCATTAAATCTTTATTTTCTGGCTAAAAACATGAGTGTAATTGCAGATGCATGTTAATTCAAGAGTTTTGGAAGGCAAATTTTACAAAATCAAGCGTGTACAATAATAGGTGGAGAGTACTGATGTGTGAAGACAGTAAGAAAGGAAAAGGAAAATTTGAGTTGAGAAAGGGAATTTTACTAGGAATGGTCAGAGTGCACTAAAAGGAAAATTGAAAACAAATGGCAAGATGAATTTCCTAGCTGTAAGATCTGCTAGATTTTGAGCCTTCGATTCTGTGAGGTGTTGCTAAAAGCCAGCAGGATTTGCCCATCTTCCCTGTCCTTCTGTTCAGAAGGATTCAAAACTTCCATGCAGTATATGGAAAGATTGTGCATCTCTGGTGGAATATAAACTCTCGTAAGAGAAGGCACTGAAGGAAAGCCCCACAGCTGTCTTTGAGATGTATGGAGAATAGGAAGTAGGAGTGTGATCAGTCGCACAGAGTAGTTGGAGGCCTGAAATTAGCAGTGTTCCCCAGAGATCAGTCCTCAGCCCAATTCTGTTCGATTCATCAGTGTCCTGGATGAAGGGTAGGAGTGCTCTCTCAGCATGGGTGCTGATGATACCAAACTGGCAGGAGTAG
>JAUBOD010000328.1:173469-186754 GCA_032353885.1 Nothura maculosa
TGGAGTCTGCTACTCCGGAGATCTTCAAACCCACTTGGGCACAGTCTGTGCCACATGCTCTAGGTGACCCTGCGTGTCACCCTTCCAATCTTCACGATTCTATGATTCTTTGAAATATTGTTCTGTTCAGAGAAAATTCTGCTCTTTGTTAGTAGGTTTACTATAATGACCCTGAAATGGGTGTCTCTTGTTAGCTCCCATAAAAGAATTTCAGGATTTAGGTGAAAATTATTTATAGTGCAGTAGCAGGGCTTATATGTAGTGCTATACATTCCTCATTCTTTTGTACTGCAGCATATACACAGCTTCTTAAATGAAACCTGGAATAATCGTTATCAGAAGCAGCTAAATACAGATCTGCTGACTTTTCTGTGGTCTGTCATTGCTTCTATATTTTCACTTGGAGGCCTGTGTGGAGCTCTGGTCGGAGGCAGCATGGCAATCCGACTAGGCAGGTGAGTTTTGGCAGCAAGTAGATTTATGGCATGTTTTCTTTTCATACTTTCCCACTGCAAATAAATAGAAAAAGAATGGGAGAAAATGCGCCTAAATGTTTCTACTATAAAGCAATTTTGCTCCACTGTTCTACAATTTATTCCAATCTTACTTTAAAAAAAGTCTCCCATTCCAGACCTTCCACTAAATTTATTGATATCTAAGCAGAAATATGCCCATACCGTAGGGCATGAAACACACTTTGCCTGCACACACATTTGGAGCCTTCATGCCAGCAAGGATATGCCACGCAGTTTGTGACATTTTATAAGCACTTGGTGTAGATACAGAATGAGTGAATGCAAACACACCCCTACCTTGTAAAACATTTCTGTTATCTTTATAACTTATGTTTGGGCTTTATTTCTAAATATAAGAAAATAGTTCTATAGTTTATATTAGCTAGATGCCAGTGAGTAAAGTATGTCTTTAGTCACTAAACCACTTATTCCATATTATCAAACAGGAAAGAGCTTTTTTAAAAAAACATGTTATTCTGTATCCATAATGTTTTGTTCTCTTCGCCTTTAGGAAAGGAGCTCTTTTGATGAACAATATCATAGCAATTCTGGCCTCCATTTTAATGGGGATCAGTTCCCCTACAGGGAAGTTCGAGCTATTGATTGTTGGCAGGTTTTTGATTGGTATAAATTCAGGTAAGTGATTTTCTATTCCTGCTTTCAATAAACTACAGTGAATGATAAATTATCCTTACTGCTGTTTTTGTACAGAGTGATTCATCTTTGTATGCTGCTTTATAGATATGATAACAAAAATACTCTGCATTCTAAATTGGAATCTGAAGGCTATTAAGTTCATAGAGAGATCTGAGAAAGTCTGTTTTTTAATATGTTTTGATTAACCCTTCTCAAAGCAAAATCAAGAAAACAGAGACTGCAGTTCTATAATACTGACCTAGTATATTATGACATGTTGGTAAAGGCATGGAGAACCCTATCTTTGGTGGTGGAGTCACCTCACCCACTGTCAGCTGAACGGTGGTTATAATAGTAACAGATCACAGGTTTCAGTAGTGGGCTGTTACAAAGACAGAATCACTGTCTTTATGAGGGAGTGAGTGAAACAGCTCTAGAACTGGTTAAAGGAATTCTTGTAGTAGTTTGGGAAGAACATTATAAGTGGCAAAACCCCAAAATATCAAAGTGACTTGGAAAGAGCACTTTAAATGCCATAAAATTCAGAAGAAACTAAATTCTAAGTTTCCAAGGACAAACTCGTAGCTCTGGATGCTTTTAAACAAAAGGCTGTTTGATCCTGCAGGTTGAATATAAAATTGGTCAGGATGCATAAGGGCCTTTGAAAGAACTTTTGGAGTTTTAGAAGGAAGTAATAAAGAATGGTTAAAAAGAATCCGAAATAAAGCCATGTTTCATTAATAATGTCTCATTAATATCCAAAAAGCAGAATATGGTAAAGGAACAAACTTTCCTGTCTTTAGAAATCCAATGTGATTGTGTGAAAACCTATTAAGATTTGATTTATTAAAAGATTCTTTTTTTCTCTCGCAGGTATTGGTCTGTGTGTGCAGCCTCTGTATCTTGGGGAGGTTGCCCCTAAACATCTTAGAGGCGGTATGGCCATGGGCAGTTCCATCTTTCTGACGGGGGGGATTCTGACAGGACAAATAATTGGTTTGAGGTTAGGAATACAGTTTGTGTGTGTATGTGTGTGCTCACGCATGTGCGCACCTGCCTGCCTTGTACTCATTATATGGAGAGAGTTCTACAGCTCCCTGCAAAGCACTCATTGTAGCATTAGTGAATGAGCTTCATAAAGAAGATCTATCTGTAAGAAGAAAACTCTGCTCTCACTGCTTTATTTCTATTATTGCAAGCCATCTATATTATCTCCCTGTGGAGGTGTTTTCAGATTAGATGGGTCAGCTAGAACAGTTTCAGTAAAGCAATTACAGTTATGCTGAGTTTTCTTTCAATTTCTTGCTGGAGACAGTGGGATATAACATAATTCATAAGATCAGACTGAGAGCTATTTATGCATTTTAGCACTCTGTTCCTTGTCCTTTCTGAGCTCAGACTAGGCTGCTAATGTCTTTAGCAAGTTGAGTCTTGAAAAGTTCCAGGAAAGGAGACTATACAAACTCAGAATGAAAAACGTCTTTCATGAATTCTGCTGGAAACTTTCAACTGCCTATAAGGCACCGCTAATACCCTGAAAAATGTTGTATTGTTTGTTGTTCCTCAGTGCCAGTATTAAGAACCATTGAACTTTCTTTTCTTTTTCTATATTACTGCTTTGTTAACCAACTCCTTTTTGCTGGATATTTCAGGCATGAAGTCCTACCAGATCTTTGAAATATAGCAAAGACAAACTTCATGCTATATAATCTTATTTTACTTAAAGCTAGGATCAATATTTAAAATGCAACAATTTAGGAAGTTTTTATTGCCCTCAGTGCATCTTTCCGCTGTGTCTAGCTATACCAATTGTAATGATTCATTTCTATTTAAATACACCCTCTTATCAGATCCACTTAAAGGGGAGATGATATCAGACAGCTTCCTGAGTTCTCTTCTAATGTAATTTTTCTATGGTTATCAAAAACAGATATATTTGTATCTTTATATGTTTATATGCTTTTATATTTATATGTATATTTATAATATATATATATATTTATAATATATATATTGCTGCAGATCTTAAGATGACATCCTTAAGTTTTCACTTGCCACACCACTGGATAGCATGGCTTTTGCAAACCAGAAAATAATGCACAGGACCAACACAGTATTAAGCAGCAGTAAGGCAGTGTTGCTCTTTGCTTTCCAAGCTTTCTGATGAGGTTCACAAAAAAAGTAGGTAATAGTTTCAGGGAAACTTTTTTCCAAGAAGAAACGTCTTGCTCCCAACAGTCTTCTAAGAAGTTATGGTTAGCTAAGTACTTGATTTATCTTTTCTTTCCTTTTCACATTTCCTCCAGGGAACTACTAGGTGGAGAAACATACTGGCCTTTGCTGCTATCCAGCAGCTGTTTCCCAGCATTTGCTCAACTTGTGTTCCTGCCATGGTTTCCTGAAAGTCCCAGATATCTTCTTATTGATAGAGGTGATGAGCTGAGCTGTGTCAAAGGTAACTTACAGCATTTAAGTTTTCGCAGAAACTTCAAAATGATACAATAACTATAAGGTATTCCAGATTTTTTTTTAACTTCATTGACACAGCACAATTATATTGTCTTATGCTTTTTAGTTGAGTTTTTCACATAGATACCTTATCAGGAAAAATGTGTTGTGGAACTCAGTAATCTGTAAGGGATTCAGTTGTGAGAATAGTTCTTCCTTTCCTTTTTCAGTGCTTCTTCTTCTGAAGCATTGTTGATGAACCTGAGAGCTTTTACCTGTCCAGAAAAAGTATGCTTAGTGAGAGCAATATGTTTTGTGGAATGATCTTCAACTATCTCTTTAAAAGGAATCTGAAGAAGCTTTGTTACTGGAAGTCTCTAAGCCAAGGTTAAGTCTGTCAGAAATGACAAGAGAGGAAAAGGGAAATTCATAGGGAAAAGTGAAAATTTCTGTTAGACTATCTGTGTAATTAAAAAATAAGCGGATAAAATAGGGAAGGTTTTAGGGATAGCCATGTGTTGCCTACAAGTTTGTCTCTTTTTCCCTCCTCCCCAGCCAAATTTGTCAGCTGATCTGATAAAATACCTCTTTACTTTCTTTGCCACAGACACAGTCATAGACCTTCATAATTGCAAAAGCAGAGTAACTACATTTGCCATACAAAGTTAATCCTAACTAAATCCTACATGGCCAAAATGATCTTTCACTTTCAGATTATCTTTCTTTTAAATATAATTTTGTTAATATAAGTGAAGCTTGCAGGCCCCATATCATTGAAATCTTTGCCTCATTTTTTTAACAGCATAATCAAACATTGCTTTTATTTTATGTTCTTTTTATCTGTTTTTTTTCAATTGCTTGAGATTTTTGTCTTTTTCAAAGAATTGTGGTTGCTCTTGAACTGATACTGAAGCATGGCTAGAGGTTCAAACATAGTACAGTGTTAGCAATAACAATAGCACTGAAAACTTTCTGAATAGTTTTTCAGTTTAGTTTTGTTTCTCCTTAAGAAGGAAAACAGTCACTTCTGATTATTTTTGAAGATTTTAGAAGAGATGATTTTGTGGAGGTCTTTTAGTTTTGCATAATATTTTTGTAGATACTTCCTTTAGAAGAGTTAATCCATCCTCTTTACTGTAGTTCACTAAACTAATTCCACTGGCAAAATTAAAGGCATGGATATAGCAAAAGACTTGCTATTGGCCTATAATTTAAGGAAAAGATTTTAAGGTGTTTTTGAACACTATATGGAGGCCTGTGCTTCAGATATAAAATATTTTAAAATATTCACCAAGCTAAATAGTTTTAAGTAAAATAATCCTCCAAGAAAAGCAAACATACAAAACAAAAAGTGAAATCATGTCAATGAAATATCCAAATCCACAAAAGCAAAAATTAAATAGAAAGAATACCTTTCATGGAAGAAAACCAACAAGCAAATACCAAATCACTAACCAAATGACTTTTTCCACAGCATCCTAAAATATAGTTTTCTTATTCCAGCAACGGTCAGATCATTACGGGAAAGCATTAGTTTTCCCAAGTGTTTTTTTTTTTCAGTAGATAAATGTACAAGAATCTAGTGCCTTTTTTTTTTTTTTTTTTTTTTTTTTTTTTAGCTTTAAAGCGATTTCATGGCTCCTTATGCTATCAGTTGGAGATGGAAGACATACAGCGGGAATGTTTTGCTTTAAGTGGGGAGAAAGCCAAGAAACCCTGGCAATTATTCACTGATCGTGGTGTGAGATGGCAGCTCATAACTGTGATTGTGATGGCTATGGGTCAACAGCTAAGTGGCATAAATGCTGTAAGGTTTCATATTTGCAAACCTAAATAATTATGAATTTCCATCTTTTTTTTTTAACCTTTTGCTAAAATGAAGGATCCATATAGAGAAGCTCAGAGATGAGGGATAAATAAGGAAAAGTATCTTTGTTTTATTGATGTTTATTAAATTGAAACAGATTTTTCCCCTGTGTCTAAAGGGCTAATTAGCTTGTTTTGTTGAATTTCAGGAAGGGTTTTACAAGATCCACAAACTCGTGTATACATTCTTTCAGCAGGGACCAAATACTTGTGTTTACTTTTTCAAAAGAACAAAGATGTAAATAATAGTAGATCAGTTTATCCTACTGTATATAGCTTAAGAATGATGAAGCTAAATATTTATATTTGCTTTTAAGATAGTAACCATATTTACGTACACTGTACATTATATATAGTCTTTGCATCAAATTAGTAAATCACAGTATACTTTATATTCATGTATTCATAGATTTAGTATGATCTGGACTTTGGTTCTGGCTGATGATTTAGCTATTGGAAATGTATTTAATGTCATATATATAAATATGTATGTATTCTAGATTTATTTCTACACAACCTATATTTTTAAACAAGCTGGGATCTCAGCAGAAAAAATCCCATATGTGACATTAGGCACTGGAGCATGTGAATGTCTCACAGCCCTCACCTGCGTATGTAATTTTTTTTTTCCTGCCTTAAGACAAAATTGCTGTTATTTACAATAGAAAAATAACATTGGTAAATACGTGGTTAGTGTTGAAACAAATATTTGTCTTGTCTTGTCCATAGGGCTTACTAATTGACCACGTGGGAAGAAGATTCCTCATCATTGGAGGATATCTCCTTATGACCCTTTGGAGCATTGTTTTAACATTCTCCCTGACTTATCAGGTGCAAAGAAGGGTGAATTTATATTACATAATATGACAATAGTGAGTAAAGATCTATTTCAAAAAAAGCAATCCAAAAAAAGCACTCAAGATGAGAGCTCCATAGATTTAAATAGCAATGAAAATACTACATGGATTTTGATTGATTCTAGAATATTTTCCTAAAATAAGAGAATGCTCTAAGTTAAGGTTTGATCCTGTATTTGTCTTAAAGCTACAGCTATATTTTAAAAGCTGTTGAGTTAAACAGCTTAATTTAACTTAAGCAATACCAAAACAGCTTTTATTCTTTTTAAGGAATTTTAGGATGACATACTACATAGTGAGATTGAACATCAGCCTGCTTTAGTCACTTATAAAACAAGCAAAAATATTTTTAAGGATATTGAGGTACAGAATATGCTCAAATGCATTAAATCAGAATTAAATGTTAATTCACAAAAACTGCAAAAGACTCCTTAGAGGTATTCATCATGCCCTAGATTCTCCATGTAATTATATCTGTTCATATGCTTGTAGTATAAGGAAATACACCATATATTTATCTGCTTGCTTTATCAGCTCAAGTAAGGCAGTTCTACTAACCACCTGTAATGAAGGTTAGAAGAAATGCATCTGTTCATGTCAAGACTATGCTCTACTATATACTTATCATGTGATGTTAAGGGACTCCATTGTTACCTTCTCATAATCCAAGCAAGGATATGTAGTTACACCTGTCCAGGTCCCTATTTAGTGTAAGTGCTTCATTCTGGAGGAGTTCCAACAGCAAGTGACTCAGTATTTGATTCTCTGATCAATCCTACCTTTGTCAGGTAAAGATTCAAGAGCTGTAATCCCTTCCCCACCTGTACCACCGAAGTTTAGAGCTCACTTTGAATAGGTGTGTGTATCACATGTGGTCACATTTGGAATCTGATTCTTTGAAGGGGTAGTAGGTCTACAGGGTGCACAAGTTTGCAAGCAGGCTACAGAAGTGGTACTTGCCATATGTCTTTGAGGTTAGAGAAGAGTAAGCTGCTAGGCCAGGCAAAACAACTGACAGTCTGACTGAGTCTAGACTTAACTGTTCCGTTGCAGCTTTTTCTGAACTTCTGCTTTTCTTTTTGAATTATGACACTTGGCCTTAGTTGCAATAAAATACTGTGAGAAAATACTAACAGCAAAGCCAGGCCTAGCAGCTTGAACAGTGGATAATCAAAATCTGAATTGAAACTTTTTATTTTATTCTTTTCCAGGAACTGCACTCATGGGTGCCATATGTGAGCATGACATGTATATTTGCCTTCATTTTGAGCTTTGGGTTGGGACCAGGTATTTTTACTAGTATTTACACAGTAACAAAAGTTTGTAAGTAGTTAAAAAAAAAGTTGGAAACTCTGCTATGCATGCTAGACAGGAAGTATTTTTTGTAAGGCTGTCAATGCTATGGCTAAAGGAACAAACATGATCCTATGTCATCAAAATATAGTAGTATCATATAACCCGAAGCACACTTCAAGGCTCATAGTTCATTCTTCTTAACACCAATTAGACATGGGGAAATTCTTAATTCTGACCTTTGATGTACTCTAGTCACACAAAAAAGAAAGAAAAAGCCTGTTGTACTTTTAAAGTGATGTTACCTCCCTGAGCAGCAGGGCACTTTTTAGAAGGATATGTACAACATGAGAAATAGATTCATAATTTTACAGTTAAAAATCACGTTGAGAATATTTTGATTAGGAGATCAGCTAGTGAAATACGAAAAAACTGCAGTCTTTTCAGCTTCAAACATACTCTGAAAATGCACACTTAGCATAATGACCTGTTGTTTCTGAAAATGATTCTCCCAGGTGGCATAACAAATACTCTGACAGCTGAATTATTTATACAGTCTTCACGTCCTGCTGCTTACATGATAGGAGGAAGTATTAGTTGGATTAGTTTCTTCACAATTGGAATGCTCTTTCCCTTTATAGTGGTAAGTAGCTATAACACTTCTTTTTCCTCTTATTCTTCTCTTAGTTTTCCCCATATTGTTTTTTCTTAAGCATTACCAGTTGAAAAAAGGACATGCAAAAATCCTTGACAGTGCATTTGTATTCAGTCCGTCTTAAAATATTTTTACATATCTGAACAATAATAGAACATGGCAAAATTGGAGGCGTTAAAACTAGAAAAACTTAACGGGCTGCTGAGTTTCAACACATTTTTAAACAGCTTCTCTTGCTACTGTTGTAATAGTAAGTCATGTTAAAGTACTTTTTTTATGTGACGTAATAAAAGCTTTTGAGATTATACTCAAAGAATGTGTATGTATAACCTCATTGTTTTAAAAAAAAAAAAGGGGGAAAAATCCACATTTTTAAAATGCAAGATTATCAACTGTACTGATGAGCATGTGGTAGTGTTTTGTCCTCGGGGAAAAAAAAGTTAATAAGTGGAACAGCTCTTAAAAAAAAAAAAAAAAAAAAGTCTAGGTAGCAAATGTAGGTTTGACTGAAAACAAAGCTTTGTATCTTTCCAAAACTCACTATCGTACTTTATACCTGTTGTAATCAAGCAAATATATTTTATTTCCAGAATGGACTGAAGCAGTATTGTTTTCTGGTGTTCTTAGTGGAATGTGCCTTAATTGCTGTTTTCATCTTCATTGTAATTCCTGAGACAAAAAACAAATCTTTTCTGGAAATTAAAAAGGAATTTCACAAGCTTAATTTTGGAAGAAACGTTAAGGAAACAGAGCTGTATGAAAGAAGACAACTCCATGATGAACTTTAAAAAAAAAAAAAAAAAAAAGCAACTTCACAGCTGTAACTAATGAGAATTATGAATAGTCTTCTAATTACATATAACAAAATGAACAAGGAGCGTAACTAAAAGGCGAGTAAATATTTCTGAAAGGTTACTTAAAAAAATTATGCACAGACTTAATGCTTAAACACAATCGACTACTGTAGTAATGCAAAAATGCAGAGGGGAAGCGTTCAGTGGGTTTCTCTATTTCTTTGAATTTCATTAGACAACCAGTAACAGTCAGTAGCTTTTCTTTTTATTTCTAAGTCTACTCTTCAGATCCAGATATCATAAAATATATTTTAATATTTTACTGAATAAAATATGAATATTATGTGAACTTAAAATAAGAACCAATTCAAACTGATATTTGAAATACCAGTTCAAATAAAATTTGAACTATTTAATGCCTTATTTCAATTAAGTAATTCATTTGAAAGATTTCAGGTTCCCTCACTCAGTCCTGACATTGTAACAGTGCAAGAACAGTCTAGCCTGTAGAAACATAGGCTGTAGAGCACCTATTTGAAATATTATTAAAAAAATAATATTAACGAAGTTAAGACTGTTTATTCAAGAAGCCTATTTTCTAAAGGGTATAATGTAATAGTTTTGGATGGTTTATCTCTCCACCTCCCCCTCTTTTCCAGTCTAGCACCTCTTAGATCTTTGAAAATGATTTGGCAGAACACACAGAGACTACACAGAGCTTAGAGTGCCTGTGGAAGGAGCTTTCCACTTAATCTTCAGCATTCCATACATGACTTTTACTTAGAATAAAAGAAATTCTTCACATACTAGTAGCTCAAAAATCTTAATTCCTTACTGTATTTTTATGCTCATTTGATACTTATTTCTGTAACTGTTAACTCCTTCGAGGATAGTAGACCTAAATTATTAATTACAATTTCTCCTGCATACAAGCTTTTGCTTCTTCTACCTGTTATTTAATCAGTGCTGCATAAGCAGCATTTCTTTTATGTTAACCTTCAGAATCTAGACTTTTAACAAAACAAAAAATCATAATGCAAACACCTCTTTTCCAATTTTGGTTACTGAATCAGATGTTTAATTGAAAATAACACTAACTCCTAACAGTGAATGAAGGAGTATCAGGAAGGGATCTTCTTGTTCTTTAGTTTGTCCTCTAAGTTTGCAAAATATTTCATTTTAGCTAGGAGCTTCTTAGCCTCTTGAAGATCATCTGAAATAAAATAAAATATTACTACTTCATAGAGAGCTGAATTTTCATTTCCAAGACAAATCTCAATATTTTACAGCATTAGAACTAAGAACTTAAAAATCTAAGTACCCACACAATAAAAGTGTTACATATTGCTTTCATTTCAGGTTTTGGGGGCCTCAATTCAGATGTTCCATAAAACATGTAAAAATGTCTGGGACAAACTGCTTACAGGGCAAAAAAGAAATATGACTCAAATACCCTTTAATGAGTTTTCTGTGCAGTGGTTACAGTGTTGTCCCCAGTAGCAACTGGGGAAATTTAAATATATAAGGTTTTGTTTGTTTGCTTGTTTTTAAATGTACATGATTAGACCAATTGTTGACATTGAAAAAATGCAAAAATTTTGGATCATACCAAACGAGGTTGAAAGAATTACTGCTTTGTTAGGAATTGGAGGGGAAAGGTGGTTTGTCTCCTACTGATGAGGAATATGCAACACCACCCTCAACCCTGATAGAACAAGATGTGAAAGTTTATACAGTTCTTCATATGCAGGTCTAGAGTCATCACTACTTTTCATACACTACTTTATGAGTTAACAACACACTATATAAGCCTAACAATAAATGCATTCTGAAATCCATCAGAAAAAAAATATTACGGTTGTAATATGTATGTATGTATATGTATATATATGTATGTATATGTAATAAGCTAGTGGAGACTGGCTCAAGTTCCTGTCTGTCAACTGGTCATGCTGGTCAAAGATATCAGTGATGGCCAGGCAGTCTCTAAGACCTTAGGCTTGCCTAAGTGGAGCATTAGATCCTCTTTCTCTATACAGGTCCTGCTGCAATCGGCCAAAGCATTCTCTTGCTTAAAAAAAAAAAAGGAAAAGAACAAAACATCCTCCTTTCTCCCCCCAAAACGAACAAACAAACTCCCCCAGCATCCAGACAGTACTTTCATAGCATCAGATGTTCTTTCATCTTTCTCAATATCTGGGGGGAAAAAAAACAACAAAACTATATTTTAAAAAAATCAAACAAAAACGAACCCCAAAAAATCTCTGGAATGTGTTGGAATTGATTGTTTTGACGAAATAGGAACTAACTAGAACTTTTGTATTAGAGCTTCTTCCCCCACTCCTCCATAGGATGTCTAAGGCTAAAGAAAAGGTCAAGGTAGATGTACTTATTTTAAACATCAACATGGAATGCTCGTTTAAACAGTGAATAGGTCAGAAAATAACTGCCAATAATTAAAATATGCATTTATTACTGATATTATGCAAGTACTTAATGGAAATAACTACCCCTTTCAAAGGCTGTGGTCACCTCCTTGGTCAGTTGTTCTTGTTTAGCTGTAAAACAAAATTATCAGAATTCGTCACATACTTAGTATATTTAGTATATTTAGTATATTTAGTATACATATTTAGTATATTTAGTAATACTGCACTGTGATTGTGTGGGAACTTTACCATTTGTATCATAGTTTTTCGTGGAGCCAAGAGAGCTTTCTATATTATTACTGTGAATTATTTTCACTGTCATTTCAAACATATGCTGCCTTCTTAAGACAGTGAAGAACTGTAATGTCAATGGTCACTAGCTTTTTAGAAGTCTGACTTTCACAATTTTACTCTAAAATTAATTTTCTTTATTCTAGTAACTTTTTATTGTGATTGCTTTTGACATACCGTTATTATAAAGAATAAAAAAAAATATCATGTTTTGGATATCATCAACCACAAAAAAAGAAACTTGCTAAAGTAAGGATGGTGATTATTACTATGCTGAAGAAAGCTTGCAAATAGAGTATGGAGATAGTAATTTTGCTTGTATATTATGTCATGGTTAGTGGCATTAATATGTAGAGACACTATTTGGCTGAAAGGCACAAATCTCCCCTGTACAGAATAGTTTTGATGGAGAGTGTCACATCTCACTTGTCTTATCCCCTTGGTTCAATGAACAAAGACTTGTTCAAACTACACAACTGTATCACACTCAGATTAGACTGACATCTGGAATCTCCACTACCACCAATTCATGAACTGTCTTTTAATGAAGATACAGAAGCCTAGGTTAGTTCTGTACAAAACTGCTAAATTGCAACTTACCTTTAATTAAGGTTTCAATTTCTTCAAGGTTACCCTCATTACTAGGCTCTGCTAATTTCTCATTAATTTCCATGATTTCCATGAGAAATTCCGAATCAGCATCGCTGTCTGTCTCTTGTGCCAGCTGTATTCCATTCAGCTCCAGCTTGCAAAGAAAACAGGAATTTGGAAACAAATGCTGTTAGATCAATTTCAATGGGAATGATTTTCTAGAATACTAAGTCTTTAAGAAGAGCTTACACAGATGCCTATTTGACAAACTATATAGTAACAGTGTCTGTTAACATTAACTCCATAAGTGGACCCCAAAAATAGTTGGTAAGGAAGTACAATCACACTAATCAGAAAGTGACAGTGAAAACAGCAGTGGATGGGACGGCTGGTGAGTGTCAGACGAGGCTGGTTCTGCACCCCCCATTTCTGCCAAGTTTCGGGAGTTCCTGCTCGTGACAGTCGCCAAAGCTGCCGCGCGCCCGGATTCCTTACCAGGTAGAGGCCGCGGCTGAGCGGGTGCAGAAGGGTCTGATAGGCTTTGTTGACCAGCGCCGAGTGCTGCTCCGAGTAGAGCCGCTCCGTCTGCCAACAGAAAACAGGAAACAGGCGCTCGGTAGCGGCTCACTGCGGGCGGCGAGGGGCCGAGCACGTTCCGCGCAGCGCCCCGCAGACGAGGCACTCGAGCGCAGCGGAGATGCGGGGGGGTCGCGGCGCCCCAGCCGGCCCTCCCCGCGCGCGGAGGCTCCGAGCGGGCGGCGCTCACCGGCGGTCTCCGGCCGAAGCGGTCGGGGTGCAGGGTGCGCTGCAGGCTCCGGAAGCGCCGCCGCAGCTGCTGCTCGTCCACGCGGAAGGAGCGGTCGCTGCGGGCGACAGCGGCGCCGTGAGCGCGGCCGCGCCGCCCCGCGCC
>JAUBOD010000328.1:187067-202859 GCA_032353885.1 Nothura maculosa
ATGGGCCGCGGCAGAGGCGCAGCGCTAGCGCCGCGCGCATGGCCGGACTACAGCTCCCAGCAGGCCCCGCAGCGCCGCCCGCGCCCATTGGCGCAGTTCGCAGCGCGGCTTCGCGGGGCGCCTGCGCGCTGAGGCGCGCGGCTCGGTGCGGAGACCGGCGCGGCGCTCCGCTCCGCTCCGTAAGTTCGTATCCCGCCCGCGGCGCCCCGGCGGCTCTCGCGGCCGGGGCCGTGTCCTGGAGGGCTCCTGGCTGCGCGGGGCGCTGCGCGGCGGGCGCCGCGAGGAGAGGCGGGCGCCGCTCCGGGCGGCAGGGGGCGCTGTGGCACGAGGGGGCGAGGTGCGGCGCATGGCGCCTCCGCGCCGCCTCAGGGCGGTGAAACGAGTGCGGGGAGCGCAGGGGGCGGGTCCGTGTGCCGGACTAGGAGCGGGGGGCCGGTGCCCGTGCGCAGCGAGGCGGCCCTGCCTGTCCCGCGCGGCCGAGCCCCGCTGTCCCCAGGGCGCCGCGGAGCCCGCCGGCGTTTGTGCGGGAAGCCGCTATGCGAACGGCGGTGGGTTCTGCGCTTCCGTAAATCAAACTGGCAGTTGTTGTGCGGCGCCCCTGTGACACAGCGTGAATCGGAGCGCTCTCCGGAATCTGGAGGGTTCGTGGTTGCTTAAAAAGCAGTAAGGGAAGCACCACATTCTTAGTTTAAAAAGAAAAATTTTTGTTCACAGAAGCTTGTGCTAATCGTACTTAAATCTGAAAGCTTTATTTACCTGAGGACTGGAAGTGGATTTGGTACAGGCAGTGCTGTACGTAGGTGACTGCCTTGCTTTGCTCTCCTCCAGCCTTCTTGAAGCCATCATGTCCCGGGAGACGGGGAGCGACGCGCAGCCGTCGCAGGGCGCTGCACCCTCGCAGGGCGCCACCAGCTCGGCGTCCAGCGGCTCGCAGGCCACCAGCCAGTCCTCGTCCAGCTCCGGCACCCTCAGCTCCTTGGACACTGTTCCTACCCAGGAGCTGCCGTCCATTCCTGAGGACCAGGAAGCTGAGGAGCTGGTTCCTCAGCCTTGGGGTCGCCTCTTTGCGCTTGGAAAAGGTTTCAGCAACTATGGTATGTACAGCCCATACATATGTCTCCTGGTCAGGAAAACTTGGAGAACTTTGAGCTCTTCTTGTTTTCAAAGTACAAGCAGATGGGTATAATGCTAAGTAATATTAGACTGTAAGCTAACGATTTAATAACAGTTTATGAATGATCTAATAAAAATACTGAATAGTAAATCCTAATTACAATAAATAACCTGGTAATAATGCTAAATGATGCTGATAGCATTAAATAATGCTATTTACGTTAAGCACTAAGATATTCAGCTTCCACGGACTTGGAGATGGAATTCTGAGGTATTCAGGTTACTTGCTTCATTTTCCCTTTCATATTTTTTAATGCATCACATTGCACTGGCGTAATGTATTGCGGAACATGACTACTGTTGGAAAGGAGACTATACTGTGATCAAAATATTGTAGCAAGCAAGATTGTGCTTGTTTTGTCTGAGTTGAGATTTATAAGCTTGGTCATATCTATAGAATCTTGTCTCTGTCTACCTATTATGGTTTGACATCATTCTGTAGTGCCTGGCTTAATGATTACTTAACACAATCTTTCTTTGTGTTCTTTCTCTGCTTTACTTTCCTGTCCTCTACAGACTGTGTGAATGATGAGTACTGGTTTGGAAGAGACAAAAGCTGTGATTATAGTTTTTCTAAACTAGGATTGTCTGAGACTGGCTTTTACCAAAACTACAGTAAGAAGCACTTCCGAATTTTCAGGGTAGGTGTTAAAAATGTTAACTGTGTTTTTCTCTCCTAGCATATTTCTGATGAAATCAAAGTTGAAACACACCCTTCAGTATTGACTTCTCTAACAAGATTTTATTAACCAGGTTTATGAAATAACCTGAATAATGTCAGACTTCTAGAGCTAATGACAGGACGTATCTGTAGTCTGTCACATATTTATAGTAAATACTTTCCATCATGCTGTTTTTCCCACTGTTTTTCTTTTAGGAAATGGGGCCAAAAAATTCCTGTGTTGCCTATATTGAAGATCACAGCGCAAATGGAACATTCATTAATAGGGAGCTCATTGGGAAAGGGAAGAGACTCCCACTGACTCACAATTCTGAAATTGCACTCTCTGTACAGACTAATAAGGGTAAAATGTACTATAGCATAACCAGATTTTCCTGTGTTGACCAAGAATTTCTTAGTGCAGATTTGATTTTGTGTGGGTATAATTCGTACATATTATGTGTAAAAGCTGAGAATACAGTTATGATTTGATTTTTAGCACTCATATTAAAAATCTCTTTATCTAGAAATATTTAAAATAAATTTGAAAGCAGTTGCATCAGAAACCACCATGCAAACTGTAAACTTTTATAGCTGTGTTTCTACTTTTGAAACATATTTTGGCCTTAATAGCTGCATGTGTGGTGGAGGAAAAGGAAAAATGACTATTAATGGGAAGTGAAGAAACACTTAAATGTCTGTAGTATAATGTTGAAAACTCCTCGTAGAAGATTAGGAGAGTGGGGTTTTTTTTGTTTTACTATTTTCTCACCAAGGTGTTCTTGCTTGTCACTTCTCTCTGTTCCTTGATATGAGACTGAAGTTCTTGACTGCTAATTTTATCCTGAAGTTTAGTGTTAATTGATTAAGTGCTATTATGTAGAGTTTACACTGAAAACGTGACTATGTATAGAAATTATTTTTCAAAATGTAGAAATTATTTTTCAGTAATGAGAACTTCTTGCTAATCTATGACTGATGCCTTTTGTAGCATCAGTTATTTTCTTATATATTTGTTTTTCTTCTAGCATTTTCTTGTTATATTGTTGACTAAATGCTCAGGAAGAGTAGTTGGTCATTATAACGATTTTTTTAAGTTAATAACAGGAAAATGATCTCCACTCATCTTCCTAGTGTTTGTATTTTCTGATCTTATGGTGGATGATCAGTTGGGGTTTCCTAGAGAATTCAGAGAGAAATATATAATGTCAAAGACTTTGGGAAGGTAAGCACCCTTCTTTCCCCAATATTAAGTGCTAATTTTCTTAGTTTTCAGTACATTGTACCGGAATAATGATCAGTGCTAAAAAAGATAATGTTTTCATAATTACACTAATATTTTAGGTGTTTTACAGTATTGTAAAACACTATTCTTTTTTTTTTTTTTTTTAAGTAGGTACTCTTCTTAATGTCTTGATAAGTATTTTACTCTTTCAGTGACATACAACCATTAATTTTGATGAGGAATGAAATTCTTTGATTTCTCTGAATTTTCTAGTGTCAGTACAAGGATATCTGGGACTGATATAGATTAACAGGGACCATGAACAGCTCTTTAGGTCTTCAAAAGAAGAAAGAGCTCTTTTTTTCAGTAAAGGGGAGATGGGCTATTTTAAGCTGACACATTTTTTTTTATCTCTTGATTGTCAGTGAAGAATTTGGAAGCATGATTAAGTGGAAACAATTCAGAGAGAAAGATTAAGTAAAGAAACCTGAAGGAATAATGCAAGTTTTCTATAAGTTTTTCTAATATTAGAATATTAATAACAATTTATAGTTTTTTATTATGTATCTCTCTATTTACTACGTATAAAAGAAAAGGGGATAAAAAGAAGATCTTGACAGATCTGTTCTTCAGATTGAGCTGGTCTTGTGCTGCAAGTTTCTGATAGGTTTTCTTCTCTTCTTTAAAATAGAAAGTTCACAAGCATATTTTTCTATTTGGAAATGTTGAGAGAGCTTGTCCCCAGTGCTCATTGATACCCTTTGTACAAACCAGTGATTTGCTATACATATTTCTTTCTGCATTTTTGAATTGGTGGTCCTCAACATCCCTTCCTATTTAAATAGGGCCTTCCTAGCTCCTGAACATTTCCTGAGATAGTTTTGATGACTTGCTGTAGTGAGAGGGGTGGGAAGCAGGAGCCTCTCCTCTAACTGTATGTACTCTTAATCAGCATAGTGCCTTTGTTTTACATGTTTATACTCCTTATGCAGATTTTGGAAGTATTAACTAGCTGTGCTTTTCTGTTAGTGGCGCCTGTGGAGAAGTTAAATTGGCATTTGAGAAAAACACTTGTAACAAGGTTGCAGTAAAGATAATCAATAAACGGAAGTTTACGGCAAGTGGTATTAGAGAGGCAGTAAGTATTTTTGTTTATTTATTTGGATACACAGCCTTTCATTGGCTGTTAAACAAAGACTAGTAACATTTTTTGCTAAAGTCTATGCTTTTCCTAGTTCAGAGGAGGAGATAGATATAACTTTTTGTAGATGAATGAGTGGCACCTATGTGATTGAAAACTACTGAATGCCATTTTGGAGAATTTCTAGTAAGGATTAAGACATGATGTTACAAATTAGTAATTATGGAAAAAAATGCCATCCTATAAAACAAGATAGGACCTCATAGGGAATTAGTTATGTACTGAACTGGTTACGTATGTTGAAAGATGATTAATTTAGATTGGAGGAAGAACAAAAAAAGTCTGCCCTAGGATAATTTTGTGAACTGAGCCTAAATCATACGTTAAGAGATTTTAAAAACTGTTTATGTTACCTTGCAAAACAAAGTGTAGGAGTGAGTAGTCTATTTTTAGGGATAGCTCACATAGGAAGCATCTCTGAGGCAGGAAAGCTGTTTAAGATTGATATGTGATTGATATATGGGTGATACATGCTGGTCAAGATTAATTTATTATCTAGGAAATTAGGTGAAGATTTCCCCATCTTAATGAAATAACCGTGTCTGGAGCAGTACCTTGCTACAGATAGTGATAACGGCAGACTATTTGTTTAGTTCACAGAGATCACTAAAAGAAAAAAGTAGTATATTATGGTTGCTTAAAGTCACAAGAGATGTGAAACAATTGCTTTCCTCGTATTGTCTCTTGTTTCTCAAATGTCTTATTATACAACCACTCTATCTTGTTCTGTATGGTTTTTGATTCTTTTAATAGAACCCTGCTTTTAATATCAACACAGAAATCGAGATTTTGAAGAAAATAGATCATGTGAGTGTTACTGTATGTTTTGATTACTTTTTGCTGCCTACTGTACTTACCTTGCTCACTTAGCTGAATAAGCAACTAATGTTCAGTTTTAATTTTTTGTTTAGAAAATAATTTGGAGGATTCTTATTGGTTTTGCTGCAAATAAGTTAATGGAAAACTTTTTCTTTTAAGTAAGCTATGCCTTAAAGACTTGAGATTTTAAAATTTTGAATAACTGATGTGAATTTGGAAGGAAACACAATCCACAATCATGTTTCTACACGAGCAACTTTTGTAGACTTTTTTCCTTGATATGTATTTTTGTAAATATTTTCATATATTTATATAAACATATTTACAGATATCAACCTAAAAATTGCATCCCTCCCTTTTTTTTTTTTAGAAAAAAGCTTTTTAAAAAATTTATTTTCTTCTTTCTCAGTGCAAAGTTTGCATAGTTTAATTAATGTGACACTTATATGCAACTTTTCCTATAGAGAAAATATTGAGAGTTTTGAAGTTCATAATTGGAAAAAAAAAGAAGGGTGAATATTGAGCTGAAGTTACTGCGACGCTGATATTTTTGTGTGTGGAGATTCAGGGGAGAAAAAAATAAAAGTCTTGAATATTTGTGAAAACTTGGGGTGATGGAGCATAAATTTTAATATAACTGGGTCAGATAAAATCATACTGAAATAACAATTTTGGATGATCAGCATTAGTAACAGTTTTTGCAAATGATTCTACTTTCTGTGTCTGTGTGTGTGTTCCCTTTTTATTAGCCTTGTTTAATCAAGATCAAAAATTTCTTTGAAGCAGAGGATTACTACATTGTTTTGGAACTGTAAGTAGCTTTTTTGAAAGTAAATGCATGAAAGGGAACATTTTTCATGCCACAAAAATGTGAATGGTTGTGAATCTTGTTTCTTGTTTGTTTTTTTTTTTTTTCTTAACAACTGTCTGAAAACTCGGTAAATTTTATGAACTGTGATAATCAGGAGAGTGATCTTTTTAAACTTAGAAGTGCCCAGGCAGTTGCCCACCATGCTGTTGTGTTTCAAAAGGTTGATCGAAAGTATTGAAACAACTCCCAGTGAAGACTCAGAAGACAAAGCTTAACTCAGCAGGTCATATACTGTGTTTAAAGCTTTGCTCGACCATTTAAAAATATAAAATGTATTCTTTCTCTTTAGCCAGAATATACAAATGTAGTCATTTTGATTTCAGTTTTGTTTAATAAGATGCATCTTATGGAACTAATATAGTAACTTGTTATGGGCCTCTCTTTTAGGATGGAAGGAGGAGAGTTGTATGACAGAGTGTCAAGACCAATTAAAATGAAAGAATCTACTTGCAAGTTGTATTTTTATCAGATGCTGCTGGCTGTAAAGGTATGTAATTATGTATTCTGCCAAAAAAAGTACAGTTGTGTATGTGTATATTCATAAGATGAATTTTTCAGTCATTTATCAGTTCTGAAATGTGCACAAGCAATCAGTACAGTGCTTTTCATAAGCTAGTTTAACAGGATTCTGTTCTCATTGCAGACAAAGAACATTCAAACTCTCTATTAAAAGTGAGAATTAAGCAGTAATGCTCATATAATAATGGCAGAATTATTATATGAGACCTTTAGCAGTATGTAGGCAAACATTTATTGCAGTTGCTTTTAAAAAACACTTATGTTCCAGCTTTCATTAAGATTGATATTTGAACCATGATGGTTTCAAAGTTTGTTTCTTTGTTTTGGTTTTAAGAAATTGTAAATTGTATAGCTTTAAATCTATGCACACCTCTTAGATGGGCATTTCAGTTATCCTGCTGTATCTGTTAAAAAGATTAGAAAACTCACATTTAAACAACGACAAAAAGATAAGCCTGTCTTTTGATCTATGTGTATCTTTTAATGTATTTAGTACCTTCATGATAATGGGATTATTCACCGAGATCTAAAGCCAGAGAATGTGCTACTTTCATCTTCTGAAGAAACATGTCTAATAAAGGTAAGAAATTTAAATTTCTTTTTTTCTCATTGAGATATCTGAAAATACTCCTTGTCATTCTTTTACTAGTTAGTTACACAGAACAGTAAAAAGTGTTATGGAATTAGTCATGCAAAATATTGTGTTTTTTAAAAAAAACATGTAAATATTGGGGGTTTTTCTTTGATGAATTTAGTTTTATTATTATGGATATTTTGACCCTCTGATGAGCAACTGATGAGTTTTGTGTTTGTTATCTTGCATAGCACTTAATGGAACGTGCATTAAAATTTTGTAATTTTTGTTTTCCTACAAAATCTAAGTTCTTGAATCACAGACAGCATTTTCACAAATATCTGAGCTGTTTGTTGACTGTTTTCAGACCAAGCAGTGAGTAGGTTTATACATCAGCTACTTATTTTCCAGGAGTCTCTTTTTAATAGGTAGAAGATCTTTATCTTGAGATCTTCAATGTACATTCAAATTTGAGAGTAGTTTATGCTAAATATGATCCACTGTCATATTCCTCCCTCCTCTACCCTTCTCAGTTGTTTGCTGACTTTTTAATATTAGTTTAGGTAACTTTGGTTCCTAGTCATATATTGGAACTGGGCCTCGGAAATCAGACTTAGTGTACCTCCTTAGGCATAGTGATGTTGTATATTGACGTTGTATCAATTTGACATTGATTGTATATTGTATATGATGGAATCATATACAATGATTACAATCATTCTTAATATGTAATGTGATGTCACTGTTTTTAAATACAAGATTACAGATTTTGGACAATCCAAGATTCTTGGAGAAACTTCTCTTATGAAAACATTATGTGGTACTCCCACATATCTTGCTCCTGAGGTTTTAAATTCACTTGGAACTGCTGGATACAGCCGAGCTGTGGACTGTTGGAGTTTAGGAGTTATCCTTTTTGTATGGTAAGAAATTACATAGCTGCTACCTTGACTGAGTTGTCTTTGAAACGCTGAAGGCATGGCAACGTTAGTGTTCTTATTAGGAAGTACATGTGTGTATAAAAAAGATCACGTTTAAAAGAGGCTGTGACAGCAGATGCTTTAAAATATATGATTTTCATTTTTCATCCTCTACTGCAAAATCTGTGATATTCAACTTCTTGTCTTCTTTTATTTAGCTTATGTGGATACCCACCATTTAATGAGCAGAATACTCAACTATCTCTGAAAGACCAAATCACCCGTGGAGAATACACATTTATTTCAAAAGAATGGAAGCATGTAACAGGCCTGGGTATGACTATTACAATGGCTAGCAGTGTATCTAGCTCTTTTATTTTTTTTCTTTAACTTCTTACCAGCTTTTCATAATAAAAAATACATTTTTTTTAAATTATCACCTAAAGCAAATATTTCTTCCTTGCTCAGATTTAAAGTATTAGAATGAGCAAATGATTTTTTTTTTGAAGAAAAGCTAGTTAAAAGTACTTCTCTCAATAATGTTTAATGTTATTAACTCTGCAAGCAAGTACAGCTTTTGGACCGATATGTCTGTTTTTCATCTTTTACTTTTTCTTCTGACTTCACTTAAGTTTTGAACAAAAAAAAAATCTGGCGTCTGAGGGGTGTGCATTACAATTCCAAGAGATAAACATGAAGAGTAATTTTACCTGAAATGCAAAGTCTAGTAGCATGAGGTATCAACCACGCTTATGAAATCAATTGTAATCTTTGGCCCTAAACTAAGTATTCTGCAAAGTTCAATGAGTTTTTACACAACATTACTAAAACGATAGTAACTTACCTGCATGCTTTTTCTTCTCAGGACGTTTTTAAATGCACAAAAAAGTTCGTGTTTGTCATGGGTAATCCTGTATATATGTAGAGGTGATGTGATTACTGATTACAAATGATGTGATTACTGATTCTCTAATAAGATTATCCAGTGTAAATCCGTAGTGAATTTTCTGAAGCTCATCCGATGATAAATTGGACATAGCAAAAAATAGAAAGTATGTAAAGGTTGTAAATAGTCCTAAATACCTATGGATGTTTAACTTTGGATCCTGTTTTATAGGCATCGTGTACAAAAAAGTAAATCTTCCTAATAATCATTTATGGTAAATTGGTAGTCATTAAATATGACATAAATACTGTATTTTTCACTGTGTTTATTAATTTTTTTTTCTATGAAAATAAAATTATATGTACTCATGTTATGCATATGTTCTTTGTGAGAGCAGCATCGATTTGGGAAGAAGAAAAACTCATGCTTTCTAGAACACTATAAACTTCTTATGTTCTTATTTCTCCCGTAGTAGAAAACACATTAAACTGGCTTTGCATGTCCACAGTAGTGCTAATGCTTTTACAAGGTATTGTGCTTCCTGTGCATGCACAGAACATAAACTGTGGGCATGCTCAGTAAATCTAGTGGTAGCACTGATATATTGAAAATATTGAATTGTGTGCATGCATATGATGAAAAATAGCTGTGGTCTGCAGTTTTTTTGCACATAAAAAGAAAAGTGATCTGCCCAGATGGTATTTTAGGCATCATTGTTCTGAAATACCATTGCTTCACAAAGTTTTGGTGTATACATATTGCCTAACTTGTTTTCAATATATTAATCAACTCCTCTTCTTAGCTCTTGATCTTGTGAAGAAGCTACTTGTAGTTGATCCAAGCAAACGTCTGACGACAGAGGAAGCCTTAGAGCATCCCTGGCTTCAGGTAGGAGTTGAGTTTTTGTTCAACTACAGCAAAGCTATTTTTTTTCCCTTTCTCTGTTCTTAATGTAAATTCAAAGTCACTTCAGTAGTCTGAATTTTATGAGGTTTTGTTAATACCATATGTTTTGTCTCTGCAAGGAAGCAAGGGAATGGTGGCTACTCTGGTCCCCATAGATCTTTGTATACCAGATTCTGCTTCTGTGGAGCACACCATGAAACAGATACGGTGATGGGCAATTAGAATTCCAATGCTGTAGCTTCATGGGAATAACAGCTGTCATCTAAGGTCAGTGTAGGTCTGCCTGCCCACAAGCTCACTCTGACAGTAGCCAGCAGGAGAGCAAATACTATTTTGTGCTTCTCACAGATGCTGCTGCCAGCCAGCTGACTATTGTTTCTGTGAGACTGGTGGGATCCTGCTGCCTATTTATGGAGAGAGGAGTAGAAGGCAAGGCTGAGCATCTGGAAATTGTTTTTGTTTTATTGCCATTGTCAATGACTTGCAGGAGGAGGAGCCACGAGATCCTAACCTTTAGGATGACGTTAGCCCAGATGTTGTAGCCACCACCTTCCTATTGGACTTCTCTAAAACAAAGAGTGAATGTCCTAGAGACTTCTGCCTTGTCTCTCTGCTAGAAGCAAGATGACTTTGCAGTACTCTGTGTGTCAAGAGTTGGTGGGACGGGGCCTTTCCTCTGTCAAATCTCTATATACTTACCTCATATTTTCCTTACACCATACAAAAAAGATTTGTTTCTTTGCTCTCCCAACAAGCAAATCTGCCAACAGCTTTCTTCTTATTCCTGTTCTTGGGTTTTCTCTTAGCAATGGCAAGTATTCCCTCTGCCGATTTTCATTGCATTTGTCTTCTTGATCCCTTTCTCTGGCATGCTTCATGTTCCTTTCCAGCTGTTATTGATGTTACTCCTACTCTTGCAGCCTTACCAGATGTTGTCCAGTGCCTTTTCTAATCCTTCTTTTTCTGTCTTTTCCTTTGCCCTCCACCTTGTCACGGTATCTCCATACGTGAAGTCTCTTCCTCTCTTTCCAAAAGGTCACACTGTTAATTTATGCCTGGTCCCTTTTCCTTCAGTCTTTGTGGTCTTAAGCCCCATCTTTGTGGCTTAGCTATTTACTAGCACTGCAGATCCCATAACCCAATACCCTCTCCGCACGGGCAGGGGCCATCTCTCAACCTTGACCAATATGATACAGTTCTCCCAGACTAGGCCAATACTATCGATCCATCCATCTTCAGTAACATCTAACTGAATATTAATTATTCAGTAATATTCAGATAAGGGAGAAGATTTCAAATCCTATGTTGTATTTGCTCTCCTGGGTTCAGATCCAGAAAGACATTTCAGAGTTTGTATGATGAATACTATACAGTGTTACTACAGGTGTTTAACTTTGAATCCTCTTTTATATGCATTGTACAGTACTGAAGAGTGCCAAACTTACCTGGGTCCTGTTCTAACTTACCACCTTTAGTCAAGGAATGTATGAGGAGTCTTCCAGTCCTGCTATCTATGGCCTTTCTATTAAAATCTTTGTCTCCTTTGTAGGAAGAAGAAGAAACAGATGTTGATGTTCAGAGAAATAGATTTCACTAGTTATAATGGTAAATACCAGCAACGAGATCCTCATGGTCTTTGTTCAGGAGGACTTGGAATAGGTAGATTTTGTAAATATCTTCTTGGATATTTTAGACTGGTAGTCAAGCACAAATGATAGGTACAGTTCTTTCCACTCATGTGCTATTCCATTCAGCATGTTGCAGGCCTGCTACTATATTTAATATTAGCTTCTCTGCCATATATTCTTATAGCAACCTGTTGGCTTCTGTTGCAGGCTATGGCACGAGTTCAGCAGCAGAAGCTGACAGGTTTCCTGTCATTTTTTTTTTTGGAAAAGGATATTAGTCTTAAGATAATTTTGCTGTTACTCTCGTCCTGCTTCAACATCTTTTGTATGTCTGCATGACCTGGCCTGAATATAATGGAAAATCATTGATCTCTGCAATTTTTTTTCACCAAATAAAGCCCACTCTGCATATGTAGAGATTCGAAACTTTCAGACCTGTAGTCCAGAGATGTCTGGAAAAAAAAAATGCATGGAGTGCACACCTTCTTTTCATACAAATAACAGCTTATGCATCCATTCCAAGATACATCTTCACAGACTACTTCAACATCTTTTCTGAGAATTGGAATGTGTTTTTTTGGAGACCAGGTCCAATGTGGTTCCTTGTAAGAAGGACCTCTTCCTTTGAGCACTGAAGAGAGTTGCACTCTGTGTGTGTGTGTGTGTGTGTGTGTGTGTGTGTGTGTGTGTGTGTGTGTATGGGGGCAGGCAGTGCAGAATCCTGGCAGATGTGGTTCCTGGCACATCTTTTTTACTTTGGCACCCCAGCAGTGAGGACTGGATCTGTGAATTTTCTTGGTGAATATTTATACAAATAGGCTGAGTAAAAATCATCCAGTCTGCCTGTGAGCCACACAACAGGTTCTACATATTCATCATGTGCATAGTGCCTTTCATAATCCTCCAGTAGTAGCAAGGGCTAGTATTAAATGCTTGGGTAAAGAGCTTACCAAACAGAATAAAAGCAACGAAGTATCATTCTGTGCTCAACAGTTAGCAGTTCCCTGAGACGGAGAATGCATTTGGACCCTTTTGAAGAGCCATGAACTTGTCGTAATTATTTGTTAAAAAATTCTTTCTGACATTCCTGACTTTTACTATTTTAGTTTTGTAAGTAAGTTCTATACAAAACTAAAATAGAAGTATGCTAATTGTCTGCAGAGTTTTACATCTAAATTATTTTTCTGAGCAGGATTATCATTGATAAGTCATGTTGTACTGATTCCAAAACTCAAAGTTATGCATAATGGGAAAGGAGAAATACGAGATAGTGATTCGGGCAAGCAAAGAAAGTGAGATATTTTATGTAAAGAGTTTTAGCATCTTTATTTCTATATTCCTTTGGGAAGAGCAGTTATTGCCATGTATAATTTTGAAGTCAAGACAGAAAGAAGATATCATACCTGTAAATACAAGTATAATTAGGGTTCACATGCTGTTCTTTAAGCAATTTCCCTTCATGGGCTGTTACTAAGAATATCAGTTGTTTATAGGTGATGTACACTGCCTGCTTGGAAGGCCAACATCCAATATGTTCAGTTCTAGATATCACACCTTGAACACTACCACCAAAAGAGCTACTTGAGTGCTGTTACTGTGAGTAGTGAGGAGGAGCTACTGGCTCCCCACTCCCTCTTGAATTGTCTGTAAGTATTGTCTTTTGAAAGTTAGTACAAAAAAGAAAAGCAGCAGACATACACTTTGTTTGTATAGCTGATGCATGTTAATGCTTTAGAAATTTTGAGTTCAGTAGAGAACTTGAAAGTAAGCATGTTCTTCAAAGAAAATGTCTTCAGTTCTTATATAAACCGACAAGGCTTTCAAATTAGTGTTTCAAATACCTGTGCTGTTTGCCCCATTCTTTGTTAAAATGAAAAACTTAAAAATTTAGTGGGCTGCTTAAAACTGAATACTGCTCGTTGGAAATACCTTACCTGTGTTTACTTGAGTCATCTGAGGTTTCCAACCAGAACATCAAGAAATCTCTGTTAGCAAAATAGTTACTTAAAGAGCTTTGAAAAATGTTTTACTAAGTCTTAAATTGTCTGTGCATCTAAAATTTTACTGAGATCCTTTGAATGGGACAAGTTTAGTTTGGTTATGTGCTGAAAAACATTCTGTTGTTTTGTTCTATAAATGATGATATAATATCTTGCCTATCAATTCAAAATCAAGTTCAAACTTCGCCAAAGTCAAAATGTACACTAGAAAAGGAAGATGAATCCAAATTGCCTATAAAAAAAACTTGATATTCACATCAAAGCTTTTTTGTAGTACTTAAGATCATATTTAAAGCAAACAAAGACATACTGCAGTACTCCATAGCTTTGAAAAAGAGCCCTCCTTGACATTCCTCCCCCCGGCTCTCCCCCCAAAAAAGTTAAAAGACTTAAATATTTGAAATTCTTATGAGTTAGAAAATCCTTCTAATTATGGCAGTATTGGTGAATGTCTTGTTCACTTCTGGGTTTACCAGTCTTTGCAGTGATGATAGAATGGATTTATTACACAACCTGTTAACTTCAGTCTGTTGTTTAGAATACAACGCCTTTTTGTTGTTGTTGTTGTTCTAGAGCAGCTATTCAGTTGGCACTCCTGCAGTCTCTGTTTAATCTCAGGCAAAGGAAATAGCCTGTGTTAAGTCACTATCATACTTCAGCTAGTCCTGAGAACGGTTTTAAAAATGAGTTTCAGCTTTGGAAGCCTGAGTGAGGGTTTGCAGGACATTAATCCATGGTAACCTATTCTTATAAACTCCTGCAGGAGAAATTGCTGAAACTAAAGACATTTATTTCTAGAACAGGGAGTACAGTGACCACTAGAAATCTTTTTGGTGCTTGTTTCCTGTTTCCCTGAGGTAGCCCAGCTCAGGCCACGAGGAGACCATGAGACCATCACTTACTGCTGAACCAGATTTGGGCCTGTACACTAGCTTTTTTCTTGAAACTGTTCTGAATTTCTGTTAACGTTACTGCTCTCAGCAAACAATCTGTGCTGCCTTTCCAGCCACTTAATGCTTCCACCTGCTTATGCACAACTGGTACTAATAACATCCTTAAGTTCTCTCCTTTCCAAGTGTACCTCTCCCAGTTGTTCTGTGCCTCTACTAATGCCACTTTCTTTATAGATGTCTCCATTTATGACCTTTAATACACCAAATGGATTTACTGACATTAAATATAATTGTGGGGTATTTTTTAACATACAATTTTGTTTAATAGATTTTTGTAGCATATGGATGTTTTAGTTGATTCTTCTCTAGCTGTCAGCAATTGCATTCAGTTCAGGATCATGTCAGTGCATCTTTCCACAAGAATTGGCTTCTTAAACCTTGGACTAGTGGATGGATTGTGGTCCATGTTGTGGTGTGGTGTGTAGTGTAGTCGCCCCATAGCAGTTGGGGACTAGCATTATAGATTCTTTCCCTAGCACTATATGTTTCCTTTTTTAAATAGTAGTTGTGGTGATGCAAGGAATAACATCCATGAACATTAATTCCTTTTATTACTCTGCAGGGAGGTTTTTTCCTTCTATTTTGAGGGCTGAACTAGAAATAATTGGTACCTTAAACTCTCATAAACTCTCATTAAAATGAAATAATATGTTTTAAATATTCTTCACGAATGGTCATGTTTCTTACAACTGTCAGACTGTACCTTTCAGTTGTTATATAACTATCTAAAAAATGAAGTTGATTGAGTTTTCTCTACCAGTATGTCAGTGCCATATTGGCACTGGTTATTTGTTCCTGGTTTTCTTATAAACGTTAAGTCTGCAGAGCTAAAGTTGTTCCTCAGTATGTGTGGGATTCTCAGTATCCTGGCAGTGCGCTTTCAGAATCCTTAATTGTTGATACACATGATGAAACAAAATGGGGAGTTTTCCCTGGAACATTCCATGTACTGGAGTTACCACCTTTTTCACAGGATGAGGATATGAAGAATACATTTCAACATTTACTTGCCCAAGCAAATGCCACTGTGAATCTACAACAAACAGCCAGTGCCACTATGAATCCACCACAAACATCAAAAATGGTATGTATAACGAAGCATTTGAAGATTAATGCTTGATGCATAAACTAGATTTAAAGTAATCCGTAATTAAAAAAAAATATCATTTCTAGAACTTACTGTAGAAGCGTGCATGTTGGCTGTATGTTCTAGTCCACTATATATCTGATCTCTCCTTTCGCAATGGACCTTTATGCCTTGGGAAGACTTTTAGCTTAAACAAATAAAAACAGTCTTTGAGGTATTAAAGGATTCTTCTTAAGTTTAAAAATTAATTTCATGAGTGCGTATATTTTGATGGATTCCAATCATGCTACACCTGGAGACTGTGTCCAGTTCTGGGCTCCCCAGGACAAGAGGGATGTGGAGCTGCTGGAGAGAGTCCAGCACAGGGCT
>JAUBOD010000328.1:206531-251817 GCA_032353885.1 Nothura maculosa
GTGGGGCCCCCGCCACCTCCGGCGCTCTCCTCGCTCCCCGGGCCCGCGCCCGTCCACGGCGGCCCCGCGCGGGGCGGGCGGCCGGTCACCCCTCCGGGGCCAGGCCGGGCCGCGCGGCTCCTAGGCGAGCCTCCGTGCCCGCCTCTTTGCGAAGGGGCTTTGGTGAACGGCTGGATGTGGCTCCAATACGGAAAGACTTCTTTTAGCAGGAAGGCTGGAATTACTCCTTTTTTTTTTTTTTTTTTTTTTTCTCCTGATACAAAAGCAAAGCCATGTGTATTTGAAGAGTTAGAGCATGCTCGTAGACTAGAATAATGGTTATTAATCATTGTCATTAATCATTACCTGTACTAAGTATCCACCTTCAAGAGAGGAAATCTGCAGCTGCATCAGTCCATGGCTGTTTCTGGTAGATTCCAATTGATTGCTGATTTCTGGCTACTTGGCTATATTTACCACATTATCCCCTGAAACTGAGCACCGGTTCCTTGCTCGCTGCCAGTGCTCAGCCCCGCTCCGATTACCTCCCTTGGTCCTGCGCAGGTGCTGGGGAAGGGATGGGCAGGATGTGATTGCAGGCGAGGTGCCCCTGTGCCGTAGGTGGCATCTCCCTGGCTGTTGTGCGCACACCTGTGTGCAGAGGTGGCTGCGCTGCCCCGGCGGGAGCGGTGGAGCTGCAGCAGCGCTTGGGCCAGCAGAGAGCAGCGCCCCGGCGGGTGTGCGCAGGAGCCCCGGAACCTCCCTCGCCTGCGCGCCCCTACCCAGACCTGGCTTTAGGGCTCACTGACCTGTCCGTCCGTCCGCCTGGGACTGGCAGGTCAGGCAAAGGTGAGGTTCCGCCTTGATAACCAGGACAATGATTTAATTATTATTCAGGAGCTTATTCCAAATTTTCTGCTTTCTCTAGCTTATGTTACATCTTTCTTGAAAATGACCCCCTTTTACTCTTTCTCCTTCATGGTGTTTTTTTTTTATTGTACAGTTATGCCATCATTTTAGTTTTCCCATTTCTTAAGGACTTTGGCTCTTTCACATTTTTTTCTGAAATACTTTTCAATAACATCAAATATTACGTTAACGCTGAGAGCCTGCCCTGGTCTTCAAGGCAACTTTCTAAGGAGGTTAATGGGAACCTGGAGAGTTTGCATTCTGGTTTTAAGGCTTTCAGCACAGAAACTTGAACTTGCATTCCCTAATTTACTTTAGATTATCTCTGAGGCCACTAATGCTAGATTTTTGCTTTTAAGAGAGATGAAGAAGGTTTGGTCCTCCCTGCTGCACCTGTGCTGTTTCAAGCTGTTAGGCCTGCCGCGCGAATGCATCGTGAAAGGTAGATGTGGCCTATGGCCAGTGTGTTGACAACGTTGCTGAAGTTTCAGTTAGCACATGTCAAATTCCAGCTGTTCTTACAGAGAAAGCATTCTGAATGCACGGAACTAAACCATAAATGTGTGCTTTTGAGCTTCTAGGTGATTGACTGGAAGTGATGTGTGAGGACTGGTCCATTTTGGGTGTCTGCAATGTGTCTACTGCCGTCACTGTATATCTAGGCATCCATACTACAAAGAAGTTTTTTAAGCATAATCTCTTCTGTCTTTCATAAGAATTGGAGTTTCTTTCATTTAGTGTTAAATTATGTTGAAAGTATTGTTCTCAATTGTTCTCTACGCTGAAGGTGTTTCATCAAGTCATGCATTGAGAAAACAATGCTGTTGTGTTGGGGCACTCCATTGGGACAGGCCTGTTTGGGCCAGAAGGAGAGGGGAAGGGGAGGGTGCTTTTCCAGTGACCTTGTGCTAGCTGATGATGGAGTCATGTTTCTCTCGGTCATCTACAGTTTTAAGGCTGGGTTAGTCTTCATCGTTGTTCAGCTTGTGTCCTGCTCGCTGGGCATATGTGCTGTGTCATTGGACTTCAAACAATGGCCTGCTTGCATCGATGCAAGCAGAGAAGGGAGCTGTGTGTATGTGTGCTCGAGGGCCGTGCTTCGTAGCACTGTGAAGGCAAAACGCAGGTTGGAAACGTGGAGTGGCCGTTGCGTACGTCACCCTGCGGCCTGGCCAGCAGAACCACGCGGTTTCAGCGGTGTTTCCCTCATCCCTTCCTCAGCCGTTCCCGTTGGGGGAAGGCTGCGTGTGGCTTAGCAGGTTTGGATGTCTGCTCGGAGCGTTGCTGTGTGTAGCTGCAGTGCTCCCGGCTCCAGGGCTGTGGGCAGCGACTCCATGTCTTTTGTCTATTCTTAGACTCTTGTCCCACGTGTTTTCCTTTGCAATAAAACAATAATACCCCAGAGTCTGTAGTGAAAAAACATGAAGAGGTGAACTTCTCCAAGTCAGGTGAAAGTATCATTCAACAACACTTTCAATCTAACCTGCTCAGAGGCAGTTGCAAAATATAAAATGTTATGGTGCTGTTTTCAGAGAAAAGGAAGCTCCACTTTAGGTCTGAACTCACTTTATAAACCTGTAGTTACATTAGGTAACGGTCAACTTTGCTTCAGAATTCTTCTGCAATGCTATCTTTATCTGCTTAGCTTTTCTTTTCCCATTTATTTCTGCTCTCCTGATGCTTTACTGAAAATCTTGAGCTATTTAAATAAATAACATAGAAACACTGCATATTATTTTTTTTTTAAAGGAGTCTTAATTATAGACTTGCCACCAAAAGCACCATTTATATAAGGAATATTTTTTGAATGGCACTTGTATAATATTAGAGAAGATTCATCATTTTATAATCCACCATTCTGTTTTTGTATCACATTGTTTTCCATCTTGCTCCTTTACCATGCTGTTCTTCATTGCCCTCTTTTTTCCAAGCAGAATTTGGATTTTTGCTGTTATCATTTCTCATTCATGTTACTGGAATTTAGTGAGAATGTGCTTCTTTCTGTGTTCTGGATGGCCATGTGCTGTTCAGACAGTGAGATGTTTCTGCACATGTGAACACATTTTTGCTTTTAAATGTTCAGTCTGTAAAAGACTAACTCTAGCAAGCTTGATCTGGGAAGATAAACACTCTTGTACATTTGTTAGTGTATTCAACTTAGTTGCTTTAGGGGTTGGGAATTCATTTTTTCTTGAAAATAAAACAGATGTAGGAAACTGTGTTTTTAATGCTCATCTTGAGTAGTCAGAAGGGCTGAATCTTGAGCACTTCAGTAGGAGGAGAGAGGAGGCTCTGTCCCCAGAAAGGGGGTAGTTGCTGAGTCCGGCTGGTGCAAGCATCTCCCTGGTGTGACCTCTGTAGCAGGACCTGGTGTCTGGTGCCCAAGCCGGCCTTGCAGAAATGGTGTCAAGAAGCTCATGCTGCTTCTTTGTTACGGGAGCTTCTGCCTTAAACTCTCTGATGGATCCTCTTTTTTGCTTGAGCCATTTATTTATTTATTTATTTATTGGTCCGTGGCGGTAAGGAACTTCAGCTTTTCCTGCAGGATTTGTAAAGAGGGAAGGAAGGACCTTCAAGTCTTGGATGTTCATGTGCATTGCTGTCATTGTGCTGCAGTAGTAGAAGAGCAGTTGTGAGTGGAAGGTGGGGGAGTGTTTGCAATGGGCAGTTCGTGCTTGCTGGTATGGGACCTTGTGCAGATGTAATAACCCCCTCTCTAATTGTGGTTTGGGTGCCAGGGTGGCTTGGCTTTGCTCTCTGATTCTTTCCTTTATGTAAGGACATTTTACTGCCCTAAGTAGTTCTCCTGACAGAAGGAATTAAATAATAGCATACAGTAGAAGTTATGATCATAGTTTCCTTTGATACATTTTTTTTTTAAAATATAGGAGGCTGTTTAGCTCCTTAGGCTGTTAAAAGCAAGAACCAAGTTACTTCAGCTGTGAGGGTCTCCACCCTTCGCTATGGGCTCTCAAAGCCCATTCTGGGTTATTCTGAAGAGGTTAACAGCTTTGTGTTCTGGTTTGTTCCTGCACAATAAACGGACACAGAATGCAGATTTTGTGCGACTTTATATTCTTTCTGCCTGACTTTTATGCTTTGAGATCTTGTTTGATGAGACCTGCCCTTGCAGAGGCCTGTTTGTGCAGACTTGAGTAACTCTGGGTTGAAGTTGCTCCTGAGCAAATAGCTTTGCAGTTGCACAGAAGTGAGAAGGACACCATTGGCTGCCAGCTGTGCCAAAGTGGCTTCTTCAAAGGGTGATGCTTCCAAGGAGACTTATCTGTCTTTCAGTTAAGTGGATGGACTGTTTCAGCTGTAACACTTGCCATTAAGGAGTCTGCTTCTTAAAGTACTGCCCTTCGAAATAGGGACATTTTAAGCAGTATTTCTTGCGACATTCTGATACTTTTGCATCTGGAAGCTACAATCATTTGTTCTGAACGTAATGAAAGTGGAAAGCACACCACCATGTAGTGTTGTGGTACACAAGCCAGTAGTCTGGAAATACCTAAAACAGAGACAGGACACTTTGAAAAATACACCTGAGAAACCAAAATACTTTGAAAAAATACTTTTGTGCCCATAAGCTTCTCATTGCTTAACAAATCAGTTGGTCAGTTGGCTTTTTTTTTTGCTTTTTTTTTTTTTGGGCTTTTTTTTTTTTTTTTTTTTTTTTTTTTTAGTATGAACAACATGGGCAATGTTCAAGCTAGAGGTCACCTTGGCTGATTCTGCTGTGTACTGTTTTGATAAGTTCAGCTTGGTGTAGGTCAAAATAATAAGTTTTAGAAGCAAAATTGTTTCCTTCACAGTCTGTGCTGAACATAAACATAACAACATAAACATAACAACAGCCTCATAAAGGAGGCTGTTCCTTAGGAATATATTCAGGCCTTCTGCTGAAAAAAATCATATCTTCTGCTCTGGTTATGTATGTAACTGATGAATTTTTTTTCAGGACTGCTTACTGCTTCATTCGCTTTTGTTGATTGAAATTGGCTGTTAACACATCACAATAAATTCCATAGTGGACAATGCAGCCATTTGGTTAAGGGAAACAAGAATTTGATCATTTTAATTAGTTTTTGTATAGTTCTTTGGAATTTGAAGCTGTTTTTCTTTGTCCAGATGATAACACCTGTCTGTCTTATCCTGAGCAAGCTAGATGAAAATAACTTCTCCTCCCCCTCCGAAGGAAAGAGAAATTTAGTCCTAGTTCTTAAGAAGTTCACATTGCCTCAGTGGAGCTCTTTTACTTTAAACTCCAGTAAAATTTGTGTGATTGCTATGAAGAAATATTATTTAATGCTTGGTGTGCTTATAAATGACTGTTAAATGGTATGACCACCTGCGAGGTAGATGCAATTGCAAAATAGGTCTCAAAAGGAAAAGAAATCTATTTTCTGGTCCTAAAATTGTGGTGCAGGCAAAATATATAATTTAGAGACTGGGAGGAGAACCTTACCTGAGTTCTGCTTGTGGATGACTTCTAAAGAGAAGATAATTCTGAGTGCTGCTGCTCTTCTGATGGACTGACTTGTCCTGCTGCTCAGTTATGAATATTGTACAAATACTGTGCATATTAGTTGTGCCAGAAACTTGAGTTGTGCTGCCTGCCGTACCCAATTATTTAAGTTGAATTGCACTGCAGAAGTTTATTTTTATCATGAAAATCTCTAGGTTTGTCAGAATTGTGGTAGGAAGCTGAAAAGCTAAGAACATAGCAAGAGATTCCAGAAAGTTTTGGTAAACCTTTATGGATAAAAATACCTCTTGATTTTATAGCTGACGGCTTTGGAAAAGAAAAATTGAAGACAGTTTCTAAGGATTTTGGATCAGGGTGATTACTGACATCACTGAAGAGCTTGCACTGGTTCTGTTCCTCTCCTCTGAAATCCTGAGAACTGGCAGTGTAACTTCTCCAATGCTCTTGTTAATTTATGTTTGCTAATTTTTATATGTTTTTCAGAAGAGCCCTGAGTTTCCCTGAATATTGCGTGAAACTTCAGCTGCTTTCAGAACATTTTTGTCATGTTTGAACTATAAACTTCTTTTAGTCCTCAACTAAAGGGCATATACTAAAGCATATAAAATGCTCTCCGCTCCTTACGTAGACTTGCATTTTCATTGGATTTTCATCCCTGCAGTGACTCTGAAGTGTTGGTTCCTGCTATATAAAATCAAGTTTTCTGCTTTCCTGTTAATTTCCAGGAAAAAATGCCAGTGCAAACACAGGACTACTGAAATGAGAATAGTGTGAAGTTTGTTAGCTGCTCTTCCCTTAGTGGTATGAGAAATTACATGAGAATTGTTAGATCTGCCTGCTGAGAAGAATCTCACCTGGGAGTGTTACATTTGTTAACTTCAATGAGCTTTGAGAACAGGCAAAAATGTCTTTTAAAAATATATATTTTTATTTTTTATTTTTTGAATTGGAGAAATGCAACCTTCAGAAACTACAGAGGAAAATAGCAGGTGGAGATTAAAGGGTGTGTGAGAAACCAGAGATTTCCTTTGGCTTTTTTCCTGCCTTCCTGCAAGAGGCGACTCTCTATGCAAACTGGTTTCTTGGGGTGGTCGCGAGTGCCCCCCACCTGCCTTCTTGCCCCTCTGGGTCCTCCCATTAAGTTCTGCCCTGACCTTCTACCGACTCCCTGGTTTTCTCAGAGCTTTGTGATCTTCGTGTTTAAACATCCACTCATCTAGAGCTGCTGCTGAATACAGGTATCTTCATATGTAGTCCTTGCAGATCCTTAGATAATGGCAAACTGGCTGTGTAGTGAAGTTTATGGTGACACACATGCTTATCAAGATAGGAATTAACGTACTGCTTGGCATAAAGTAGTACGTTCAGCTCAGTTATTGGACTTGTTCAAAATGGGTCAGTTTTCCTGCTAGCAATGGAAAATATATGAAGTTGCTGTTTCTAAACTTGATAGAAGTAGCAGAGAAATATGCAGTGCATTTAAAGATGTACAGCATATGGAATAAATTTTCCAGGATACAGAAATTTGTTTTTTATTGTGCTGTTTCTAATAAAAAAAATTTAAAAGTCAAGCAGCACATTAACTTACATAGGCCGGAATACGAAAGCAATTACATAGATAAAAGGAATGAACTCTTTGCATAGTTTAACTGTAGACAGGACAAGAAACTGCATTTCCTGATACAAAGGAGGTTTGGGAAAATAATTTAATTATGAAAATCATGAATCAATAGAAAGCAGTTGCCTGAGGAAAACCTGGAGTGTCCTGGAGAAGGACAAGAAGTCTATAGAGCACTTTAATGCCTATAGACAGGATGTCAGTCAGTTTCCAGCCTGCTTCCCTTTCCACCTAAAAATAATCTTTAGCTTGCCCTGGTTATATATTTAAGCAGTGCAACTGTTGTGTAGTGGTAACAATATGTAGTTTTCTTAACCTTTTTCTTTCTGGAGGACTAACAATGGGAAGTACCTTGTGTGTTTCTGTATGTGCCTATTAGCTGTAGCTAAATAAAATAACTGCAAAATTCTCTACTGTCTTTTGGCCAAAGTTAGACAAAGATGTTCTAGTGTTCATCTTTTGGGGGTCTTTGGGAGGAAATATGGTACATGCGACAGACGCAGTTACTACAGGCAGGTGACTGGCTGAGTAAAATGAAGACTGTAGAAAGGTGAAGGTGGAGAGGAATCAGAGCAACTTCCAGTTCGCTCATGTAAGTAGCTTTGGTTTTTTTTTTTTCTTTAGATCCCAGAGGGTCCTTTGGGTAATTGTTAGGAATATATTAGCTCGTGGTGTCTTTCATATATGAAAAGACGGTATTGTGCTCCTTAACCCACATTTGCATTCTTTAATCTTTCCATTTCTCCACTCATTTTAAATCAGGATAAGAAAAAGTTAGGGGAAATTAGTTCTGTCACCTTGCTTTTGCTTCCTTCAGCATTTGTGATCTTTTTCGGACCTCCTTTGTTTGCGGCCCTGCTATTAATTGCTACTGAATTGATACAAACTTGGTTTATTGCTAATGAGTGAACAAAACCAAGTTTCTAGGACTTTTTAATTAATTTAATCTTTTAAATTACTATTATTTTTGTAAAACTCTTAAAACTCCCTCTTATTGAAGCTACTTGAAGCTTATTGAAGCTGTCCTCCTAAGGACAGCAGTCTGCTCGTCTGTTCATGTGGAGTATGAACTGTCTGATTTCAGCGGTTGTCGTGCTGATGATTGTGTATCCTAGCGGCCCCAAGCATTTAGCATGTTGACTGGATGCAGTTGATGTTATAGTATGGGAAGTGATTTGTATTATCATACCTTAATATTGTGTTAGTCTGTGCTGTCAAATTCTGGAACATAAGCACTCCCTTCTTGCAGAGACCTGAGAGCAGGCATTGTCTTTGCAGATCGTAGTGCCGCGCGCGTGGGGAAGGGAGCTGCTGTGTTTTGTGACGGCTCGGCAGGAGAGGCTGCCTGTGCGTGTGGTGCCCATTACAGGATTGCTCTGCTCACTTGTTATTAGTTTCAGCGCACCATGACTGCTACTTCTTAACTTGAAGTGCACAAGGCAGCTGGTGGAACTGGCGTCTGCTGTAGCTCACTTTAAAGCTTCTCCGGTTGGAAGATCTAAAATTGTGTAATTTGAAACTGTTTTTCCTTGTCTGCATAGTCTGGCTTGGACGACCCTAGAAGCAACGATGGCTGCTCTGTTGATGGCACATGTTTTATGCCCCGCTAATTTGTGTGGTTGTGCTCTATTCCACGGACCTCTCTGCTTACAAAGAATTTACAGTCTGCGCCTGGCTTTGTGCCAAGGTTTGTGTGCGGATGCACCAGTGCGGCTCTTCATTTCAGAGAGATCTTGTCTCTGCACACACTTGTTTTCTCTGACCTTTGCATTAAACTTTGAATATACTAGGATCATCTTCGCATTCAGTCCTGCCACCTTTTCATAAAAACTTTGTTATCCTT
This sequence comes from Nothura maculosa, assembly GCA_032353885.1. Lineage (NCBI taxonomy): Eukaryota > Metazoa > Chordata > Aves > Tinamiformes > Tinamidae > Nothura > Nothura maculosa. The sequence continues at coordinate 215,370 of JAUBOD010000328.1, forward strand.
AGAATGTTTGGGATGTTGTAGGATCAAGTACTTTGAGGGGAAAAGGAGGTGTGAAACTATGCAATGTGACATATTAAAAATATTATGGCTTGTCGTATGCCCGAAGAAAGCATACGTTTTCTGGAACATGCTGCACATGGTAAATAAGATGTTCTCTAAGGATTTTTCTTGCTTTCCTTGTACAGAAAAGTCAATAAACAAATAGTTTAAGAAAAATCAGAGTCCTAGTAATTCCTCCTGTAATGCTGATGGCTCTAATTTCTACTATACAGTTTCTAGTATTTTGACAATTTTAGTAGTATTTTTGAGCCTCAATTCTTAACACTAGTGTCTGTTTTTATTTCCCCCCCCCCCCCCCAGATTCCTTTCTTGGGATCAAAATCTTGTGGAAAAAGGAGTCCTGACAGCTCCATGTTGAGCAAGGCTGAATTCGTAGAGAAGGTCCGTCAGAGCAACCAGGCTTGCCACGATGGCGATTTCCGTACAGCAATCGCGTTGTACAACGAGGCTCTGGGCGTCGACCCGCAGAACTGCATCCTCTACAGTAACCGTTCTGCAGCCTACATGAAGATCCATCAGTACGACAAGGCGCTGGATGATGCCATCAAAGCGCGACTTCTGAATCCCAAATGGCCAAAGGTAAGAATGTTTCTCTTCTGCGGGAACAATAATTCCTTTATGATTTTTCTTTATATTACTAACATGTATTATTGATGAGCATAAATATTTCTGCACTAACGATTCTTTCTGATTAAAAAGTCTGAGTAGTTACTTGATTTGCATTTCCTGCTGCGTATTAAAGTGTTTTCTGTGTTTTAAAAAAACAAACAACTTTCAGCCTTATTCTGTATTCAATTGCAGCACTTCATTTTGTGTTTTTCTTTTGGATTTTATTTTCACACTTAATCTTTGAACATTTTTTTCTTTCCACTTTTGTACTGATGTTTAATCTTTTGGCCTTTGTTAATGAAAGCAGAAGCTTTCTTAAGTTCTGTCTGTTGTTTGTCCTGAGCCTCTCTTCAGTTTATAGCCTATAGCACATCAGCAAGGAACTTTTGCTTCTGCATGGTGATTTTTTGCAAGCCTTTAATTTTCTTCCATTAGTGACTTCTGTTTTTTTTCTGCTATTGAGATGACGGTTTCTGTATGTATTTTTATCTAAGACTGTGTTAAAAAGAAAACTGTGCTACTTTCATGAAACTGCAGATTTCTTGGTCAGTTGTGCCAAATCTAAGGAGTCAGAGAATATAAATGCAAGGGTGCTTTTTCTTTTAGTTTTGTATCCTGTTTATAAGAAATCTGGCAATGATTTACCATAGAGCTCACTTAGAAGAAAAGCTATGAAAAGACTTCATAAAAGAGTACTTTCAAAATGCTAGTCACAGATAGAAGTATAGCAAAACTTTAGAAATGGATCACTGGGCTGGTTTTGTCAATCAAAATGCCAAATAAGATGGACTGGGAGATTTAGTAACTTAAAGGATAGCTGTGTTAACTGAAGACATTATCAGTCTGTTAAATTTTAAAATAGAATATGCAGTAATGCAGCATTGAAGTGGAATAATTTACATTCTTTTGATAATTCAAAATATGACTCCTATTTCAAAGGTACTGCACTACTGTGTTAAAAACTTGAGGTATCTGTTTTGATTCCAGTTCTGCTATTAAGCATCCTCCTGACTTTGGGCAAACTTCTTTATTTATTTGTTGTTTTTAAATAAAGAGGTGAGAAATCTATTTTATAAAGCGTATAGGACCTTATTGGTGAAAAAGCAGCGGAAGACATAGATGATATTATTAAGATGATGGCATATGTTCTTGCTTTATTGGATCAATGTGTAAAGGATCTGTTTCTTCATGATACAAAGAGCTCATATCCGTGGAAAGATATTGTAAGAAATACAATGGTTGAAGTGGATTTGCAGGCTACTTTTTCTGTATAAAGCTCCTTCTCAATCTTTGTTTCTGGCTCTCCTTTGTATTCCCTCAGGGATATTGTCAGCTTGTCAAATTATCAAAGCTATACATAGTCTGCTCTTTTTTTCCCCATGCTATCATGCTCATATCTGGGACTTTTTTCTCTTAATAATTTGATGGTTTATCGTTATTCTAGATTTGCTCCTACGCCATATACCTTTTCATTATAATTGAGTACCAATATATTTTTTTCTTTGACTATATATGGCCAATCAAATGGCATTATGCTTCTATTTAAAAAAAATCCTAATTAACATGAGAAATCAAGCTGAAAATTAGCTGCATTAGGACATGCGTGTTCATTAGGGTTCATTAGGACAAGAGAATTTGTAGATGAATCAGAGCAGATGTCTTGCAACAGAAATACTGCATGTCTATAAATGATATTCAAGAAAAGTTTTTCTTTTTCTTTTTTGTTTTTCTTTTTTTTTTTTTTTTTGACCAAAAACTTCTGAGTTTTAAAATTGTTAGAAAGGGTCCAATGCTAAAGCACATCTCGCTGTTACCTGTTTGACCTGGAGTGGAACGGTTGTCGTTTGCAGTAGCAGTGGTGTGATGAGTTTGTGCTGGTGCAGACTGGCTCCCCAGCTGGTGGTGACCCCAGCAGCTTGTCCCCGATGCCTGTGTGTTGGTTGCAGCTCTTCTCCCTTCTCTTCCAGCCCCAGGTGGCTGAGTCTGCTCCTCCGTTGCTGCGTCCTTTCCCCGCAGTCATCCTGGGGACACCCCTTGTCCTGGAGCTTGGGCACCGCGGGCACGGTCGCTGGTGGAGCCGAGTGCCTGGAGTGCTGGGCAGCTCCCTCCACCTCGGAGAGCCGCTCGCCGCCAGCCGAGAGCACCTAGGCCAGGCTTGTAGCGAATGCACGAATAACTCGTACAAAAGCAATATCTTTAGAATTGATATATTTAAGGCTGGTATGTTTTGAAAGGGATATAAAATTGTATACATGAAAAAAGAAGCTATTTCTTCTAGCTGTCAGGGACCAGGATGAGATTTTTCATGAATCTGCAGTTCATCCCAAGTTACTGATAGTGTCTTAGCCATTTCCTCGCAGAAAATAGATTTATTTCAAGTCTGATTTGCAGTTACAGTTTTATGTATTTTTCTGTTTGTTTTCTTTTGTTGTATTTCATTATTGTTTGGTTGGTTTGCTTTTAAATGTTCCTTTAAGCTTTAGAAAGCAGAAACAGATTTTCAATTGCATTTAATTCAAAGGTATAGTAGTGGCACAGATATAAAACAGCTTCCTTCCAGGAGCTCCCATTAATTGGTTTGATGCTCAACAAAGTGATTGCTGAAGAAGAAATGATTTTCGAGGTCAGGGCTGAATGCACTCACTGTCTGCCTCATCTAAAGAACTCTGCCAGAAACCTCATAAAAATGGCTTGGCATAGTGTGCATCTTGGCTGTTAAACAGGAGCCGTCGTGCTACTGCAGTAATTGAGATAATGAAAACCCACCACTGAATGAATTATTTTTTTATATTTTGTGCGCTGTTTTCATCTGGACTTGTGATTTTTCACTCTCTTCTACATATTACTCTCCTTTTGCTTTGAATCGTTGTTTCCATAGAAATCACCTAAAATTACCTGGGATTGATTTAGGAGAAAATGGAAAATTTTGCCAGGCTCTGTTATTAAATTGGATGCTGGACAAGCAAGGTGTCTGTTGCTGTACGTGCGCCGGTAATTTTGAGGCCGGTAGCTGCCTCTCTGCGCAAGCCAAGGAGCTCCGTGGGCCGAGGAGCAGCAGCGGCTCCAGCTCGTGGATCCAGCAGTTCAGGGAGGAGCCCTTGGCTGCCTTACGGCCTCCAAGCCTGGTGCTTTCTGTCTCATTTCTTCCAGTATGGATTTGTTCACTTCTCTTCACATGCTCTTTCTCGTCCTGAGTAAGTATCTACTCTCCAAATAGTTTTACTTATTACAAAATGTGCCATTTAATTATTTTTTTTCTCCTTTGGACACTTAAGCAGTGCTTTAATGCTTTCATGTATCTGTGGTAAGGCAGACTGAATAAGAAGCATCAGAGTTATTTCAGGCATCTGTCTTGCGCTAGAACTGGACTTTGGTTTATCTTATTTCTGTTTTCTTTTTTGAATTTTTTTTACCCTGAATGATGACAGAAAGTTAACTTTTTTTTTTAAGTTTCTGTACGTGTAGTGATAATTTTCTCGTCACAAGAATGTTTTACAAGTGCATGTTGTTTTCATACAGATAAGACAGCAAGATCAGTACAGTGATAGCAAAGCTGAGTGAATAGTGCTAAGCTTACTGTTACAAATTAATTCTGTCTCCACTTCTGCTATTTCAAACTTGTGACTAAATTGACAATATTGCCTAAAAAGATTAGAATGAATGGGACCAAAACACTCTAGTCTGTTGCTGATATTTTCCTGTTTAGTAATAATTCCCATTAATTCTGTTTCCATGAAATATCTGCAAGAGAAAGAAAAGGGCCAGTGTTTAGAAAGCTCAATTGAACTTCAATGTAAAAGTGCAAGCCTATTAATGTCGAAGGCTAAGCCTATTAGCCAAGCTCTACTAATTTCTGAAACTGTTAACTGAAACTGACTGTCATTCTGGCTGCTTTCAACACACCAGCTATTAGCAACCGTTCTAGCATTATTAATATAGGTCAGTGCATAAGATAAACAGTAATTATCTGTAATTATTTTACCACTATAAGATGGCTATTTATCTGTGTGTGGCTGATGAATTCTACATCTTTGTGGAATGAGCTCTATTTTACAGATTTCTCTAGTGTATATGGATCTTGAAACCTGCAGTGCAGCAGGGGCATGCAGGTGCTTCTAGGAGCTCGGAGCTCTTAGGTTGCTCCTTGTTCTTGATGAAGAAAGCGCAGAGGGACCTTTGTTTCTTTCTTGTTGGGTTGAAGGACGAAAATATCAATGAGTTTTCTTATTGCCTCCCATAACTGATAGTTTCCTCAACTAAGTGCTTATGTTTTTTAAAATGTCTATTTGATTTTGATTTTTATGATGAAATTGATTATAGTTTTAGGTGGAACAGGGAAAAGTGCATCTGATATCAGGAGATACGAAGCAGTGCTTATTATCTTTTTGCTGGTCTAGATGGTTGATTGTTGGTCAGGTACAGAGTTTGACTTCCATTGTTGTTTTTTTGTGCAACTTGTCACTGAGATTGCAGAATGGCAATCTTGATAATTTATGTTATAAATTTCAATATCAAGAGGTGCTCTATAGTTAGCTTAATGTGTATTCAATTTTTATTGACAGAAGTGGGAAATTTTGAGTTGCTTTCAATATGCAAGCAATTGAATTCATTATCCAGAAGAGGGAGCTTAACAGATGGAGTTTTTGTTTAAAAGACTTGATTTAAATACAAAATCTAGCTTCTTTGTAGCTGGAAAGTACAAAAATGAGTAGGCTGCAAATCTAGGTTTTTTGAGAACTAAGCTAGTTGATGTAAAAAATCAAATCAGGATCTTCTTTTGATTTCCTGACAGTTTTGGTGGTGGTGACAGTGGTGTTTTACTGTTGTTTTACTGTTGATAGGCTCTAGAAAAAAACTTAATTTGTCTTCTCATCTGTGTAGTCTGAGTATCCCAAGCACTGTAAAAGAAGATGGAGACATCTCTATATAATTTCCTCTAGAATCTGAGTAATCTCCTCCAGTTTTTGCTGATGTTTCTTGTATAACACATTTTCCTTTCAATCCTCATTGAAATGTCATTACACAGAATCACAGAATATTCGAGGTTGGGCTAGAGATCATCTAGTCCAACCTTCCCACTTCAGCAGGCACACCCAGAGCACGGGGCACAGGGCGGCATCCAGGCGGGTTTGGAGACCTCCGGAGAAGGAGACTGCACAACCTCCCCGGGCAGCCTGTGCCAGGGTTCTGACACCCTCGCAGTCAAGAAGTTCTTCCTCACCTGCAAGTGGAACCACATAAACCTTAAGGAAAGGCCAGAAGGGTATTAATATACCCTCTCTTGCTCGTTAGTTCTGGTTAGCTCCTTGCTCTTGCATAAAGTGCGCATGTGGATCTCAGTGCATCTCCGTTGCATGAAGTGACTTGCCGTAGTGTTGTGCTGTCTGTCAATAGCGTTAGCCTCTTTCCAGGGGCAGCCGTGCAACCTGCCTTCCCCTGCAGCTCCAGGCTCTTCCTGCTGCGATAGCAGCAGTTTACCAGACCCTCTGCAATGGCCTTTCCTAACTTGCTGTTCCTGTGTTGCAGTTTTTGCTACCTTGCAAAAACCCCAACCCATGCTCACACATGTGGACATACCTGCACGCATGCTGTCTGTCTGTCCTCTTCTGTTTTCCTATCTGATTTTTACAGAATTAGCTAGCATTTTGGAGATCTCACATCTGGCTCTTGTGCCACTGGCATAGGAAATACCTGTAGTTCTTGTGTTTCTTCTCAGACAAACTAAGCTGAAGTTAATGGGAAGTCTGGTTAAATATGGCTTGTAGATCTCGGCCTCTGATAACGTTTTGTTGTAGTGAAATCTTCAGAAATATAACAGATTAAATGCATCTATAAAAAATATAAGAAGCATGGCTTGAGGGATCCAGCATGCCCCTTGAACAGTTTACATAGTGTTTAGAAGAGTGCATTTTGCATATTGAAGATATTTGGAGCACATATGGGGATACCAAGATCTGTGTTCTAGCTAATGCATGGGCATTTCGGAAATCTAATTAAGTAAAACTCTAAGTCTGGATCTACACTTGAGAAATGCTTCAGATTCAGCAACTGTTTGGGTATATTTCTATAGCACTTAATAGACTGAAATGGACTTTTATCAGTGATGTCTGCTGACAAGACAAGAGGCAATGGGCACAAAACGGAATGTAGGGAATTGCACTTGAAGAGGAGAAGACTTTTTCACTGCAAGGGCAGTTGAGTGCTGGCAGTTAAGAGTTGCGCAAGGAGGCCGAGGAGTCTCCATCCTTGGAGACCTGAGCAGACAGGGTCTTGAGCAGCCTGCCCTAGGGGACCTTGCTTGAGGAGAGGACTGGGCCAGAGGGTCCCTGCCACCCAGCAATGCGGTGACTTCATGATTATGGCAATACAAGTTTGCGAATTAACTCCAAAATGCATGTACACAACGTGTTCATTGGATTGCTCTGCTAGATTCAGCTGCATGAAGATGTTTATAATACGTGATCTGTCTTTTTAAAAGAGATGCAGTTCTGTGGAGTGTATTCAATTGCATTTCTCAGGTATTTTTACTTGAATCCTTATATATATATATATATATCTTATAGCTATGTTGAATACTAAACTTTTGTTTGGTAGAGTGACATTTTGATGTTTATGACTTCATATTAAAAGAAAATCCTGTAGAGGAATTTTTCATTAAACCACCCCCAAATCTTTCTTCTTTTGCTGCTGTTTCTAATAACCCTTGCGGGAGACTGTTTCCAATCTTCATGTTCTCTCACATTTTATGAAGTGTTTTTTGAGTTTCTTTGGGGGATGATGAATGATAACGTCGTAGAGAAAATAACTGTTAGGATTGCAGAACCACAGAATTGCTGAAATTAGAATGGCCCTTGGAGATTGTCTGGTCCAATGCCTCTGTTCAAAGCAGCATCAGTGAGAGCAGAGTGCGCAGGGCCGCGTCCAGTCAGGTTTTGCTTGTCTCCATGGATGGAGACAGCACACCACCTCTGGGCAACTGCAGGGTTTTTAAAATAATAATAAGAAAGAAAGTTGTTCTCACATTTAAGGTTGATTTCTTGGTTTCAATTTGTGTCCATTTCCTCTTGTCCTTCCTCTGGGTGTCTCAGAAGAGCGTGGTTCCATTGTCTTTGCCCCTGACACCCCACCAGATATTCACATGCAGAGATCCCCATGTCTCCCCAGCTCTCAGCCTCTCCTTGGATGACAGATGCTCATTCTTTTAATCCAGGAATAAGGAGGTACCTGAGCAAGTTGATAGGTAACGTGTTTAAAATGGACATAAGGAAATGGAGTTCTCGAATAATACTTACCTGGTTTGGGGGAATCGCCGTTGTGATATATCATTGAAACCGGTAGTTCAGCTCTATTCTGAAAGAATTGGAAACTTGCAGATGATGAGAGTATCAGAGTTAAAAAGACAAGAGTTGAGAGTGGAGGAGATGAATGGGAAATAAGCTTTCATTTTGGCATCATTATCCTCTCATTTGTGCAGGCTTTGTTGTTGTTGAGTAGGAGGGGGCTACCTTACAGCTTCAGAGTGGTTTTCCTGCTTCATCCTTGGAAGTGCTGGTTGCTGGCAGCTGCTAGCAGCAAACAGCCTTGGCAGTGGACTGGCCTCGTCCGGATGTGAGCCCCATATCGTATGTGATGGTAGGTGCAAAGGTGAATACATGATGTATTTGTGAGACTGTGAGCAGGCCTGTCCTCTTCTATATGGAGGGTTGGTGCATGTTATCCTGGTCACACCGGCATCTCATGGATGTGAGAAGAGGGATTTGGGGGCTGTCTTCATGTTTTGGAAACTTATCTTTTACTCCTTTAGACTAAAATCTAACTTATCATCTTAGTAGAGGCGAGTGGCTGGATTGTTTTGATTGCATCTGCCGCGTGCGGGGCGGGGAGCCGAGCGCGTCCTGGCTGCAGCGCGGGTGCCGGACGCCCTCTCCCGTCCGCGGGGCCGCGGAGCCGCCGCGGCTCAGTCCGGATCAGAGCAGCGTCCAGGTGTGCTCAAGTTGAGGATGTACTGCAAGTTTAAACACTCTAAATGTTTCTGTGGCAAAAATATAGAGATTTCCTGATTCTGCACTCTAGCAGTATTTATTTTCCACACTCTGAGTAACATAGAAAAGTCTGGGACAGTTTTGTCCCTAGTGTTTGAGATATTTAACTTTTTGCTTGATTTCTTTGTTGACAATATTAAATCAAATTAAACTTGTTTGTCAAGTATGCACTTTAGAAGATAATAAATCTACACAGACTAGTGTGTGTATCAAAAGAATCATTCCGTAAATTAGATGCTTAGTTAAAAAACATAAAGAAGTAAGAATGCACGGAGGCTGGCAATAAATGTTTCTGTAGCTATATCTAAATCTTGCAGAATCTTCTTGTTGCAGAAGAGTTTTTCTGCTTTTGACCATTTAGGGAAAGAGACGTGCAAAATCTTGTAAAAGGAAAGTAACAGCCTGAGACACATATAAGGGCTCATTAAGGTAACTTGGTGCTCAGTGTCAAGAGACAGTACAATGCAGTAGTGAGATGAATTTGTTTTTTACTGTTCAGAAAATCTGATTGCGAAAAAAGGTGGCTTTATTTTAAGTAATTTTAAGTATTGACATTTTCATCATTCCAGTTTTTAGATTGCTGGAAAGAAATGAAGAATGTGGTCAGAAAAAAGAGTATGTTCTGTGGCTGGTATGTCTTTATACCCAAGCAGAGAGAACCAGCGAAGGTTTCAAATGATACTGTCGCATGTAGTACCGGGAAGGTGATGTTCCTGACTTACATTACCAATTGATTTGTCTGTGTATTCACAGAATATAAAAAATTTTGACTTTCCAAGGGTTTATTCAGGTAAAATAAGTAATTTAAGACAGTTATTCTTGTGTTAATATATGAACTTTTTAGTACTGAAATTTATTTGTAATTAAATTTTATGGTCATTTATTGTCTAGGAGAGAAATAATGTCTTACAACTATAGGATAGCATAAACATTTTTGAAATTCAATAAAATCTTGTTTTTTGTATATCTTTGAGGATTGTTTTGACTGATTCACAGATGTAACCGTAAAGCACATTTTGGTTACAAGATGCATAGGTGGTCACTGGCAATTTCTTGTAACAGCTGTAGCTTATGTTTGCATTTTTCAGGACACTCACAGGTTCCCTCCTGCTGCACAGGACAGCAGAGAATATTTGGTTTTATATTTGACGACATTGCACAGTTCTTTGGTGCTTTATTCAGACCTGGATGGTGTTTCCCATATGCTGGTTCAAAACACAAACCAACAAACAAACCTCCTCTCCCGTGACACTGGAGAATACAGATATCTGCGGTGATTTCTTGGTAGGAAGCTTCATTGTAGGAAGTTTGTGTGTAGTCTGCCTCCTGGATTTTTTGGTGGTGTTTCTGCAGAAGGGTCGGTAGTAACAGTGTTGGGCAGACAGCCCACTGGAAGTTCAAAAAAAAAGAAAGAAAAGAAAAAAAGCCAAAGGAAAACGAAACAGAGCTAAAGAACTAGCAGCATGGAAGCTAGATCTTTGGCTAGCCCAGAAAACATCAGTGGATATATGTTTGTTTGTTTGTTTTTTCTAAGCGTGAGGGTTAATTTCTGTTCCTGTTCTGGATTTCATTACTTTTCTATTAACCTAGGTCAGGGCATGAGCTCTACTACCATGCTTGCATGACAGCCTCCTTTCCTAGTCTTTTTAGTGGGGGAAGCTCTAATTCTTTGAGCAATGTCATATGCTTGATAAGAAATAATTTGGAATAAATTGGGTTTTTGCTTGGCTTATTTTACCTAAGCAATGCTAACTACACTGAGAGAGCTGTGTGTTTGTTCTTGAATGGGAGAAACGTGGTGCTTCATTGAGAGTGGCTGCATTCCAAATGTCCTGCCTCTTCTCTTTCTTTTTTCCTGCCTTTGGCCATTGGCTAGTATTTTGAAGGGTCCCAAAGACGGAGCACAACTGGTGCCACTCCTGATCTGGTGAGATACTTTCCAAAATGCAGCCACTTTCTGTAAAGTGTACCCTTTAGTTCGATTACATAGATTGCAGTGGTCGTGTTCTGCTCTTGAGTACCAGTGTTCCAAGAGCACAGCAGGTTTCCCTCTGAGAGGGGAGCCAAGTTAGCTAGTAGATTTGGAAACTGGGACACATCAGTGGTGTGCGAATCTGTGCAAATATCCAGGTTGCAGATCAGATCAGAATATTGCTTCTTAAAGTAGTCACATTCCTTCATATAAAACTTTTTTGAGTTGTAACACTTTATAGATTAAAGGTTAACAAGTCAGGAAAATGTCACTGATGCGAAATGAATGTACTCTAAAAGTAACCGTAGTAAGTGACTCCTACTTTTCATCATGCACAATTTTCTCTTACTGATTTTTGTCCAACTCTGCTTCATTTTAAAATGTGGCTCTGTATATATGCATGGAGAAGAATGTCTAAAAACAGCACAGAAAGAAGGGGGATTTTGAGCCATGAGGCCTCTGGATGTTTGAAATGCAGGAGAGTTTTGGATGTTGTCATGTAACTGAAAGGGAATGCAGCAAAATAGCTTGCACTGGTATTTTGTTAATTGATTCCAGCTGTTAATCATGTGACTAGTCCTTTTAAAGAGAGAAGTGACATTTGCTCTGCCTTTCATGCTTCTACTGGCTGCTTATATGTCCTTAAAAATGTACCCCCTTGTGCTGCAGCAATCCATACCAACCCAAGTTTCTCAATGAAATGCAAGCACAATGTTTGCTTGGGTTGCATGTAAAACTTCTGAGCAAAGAATGTGGCTTGACCACATAAGATTTTGTCATGAATAGAGCTTTTGTTTTTAATTTGACGAGGAAAGAACTTTCCAGTCCTGTCCTCTTCTTTACAGTCTGTCTTTAATTTGCAGGAAGATGTGTTCCAGTTTTTCAGGCACTAAACTGTTTAATGGATTTTCTTTTTTTTTTTTTTCTTTGCTTTGCTAGCTAGAACCTAGTGTGTTAAGTTATGCAGAGATTTGTATGTTTGTTTCTGTCTTGCATCTCACAGAAAAATTGAAACAGAAGAGACCTCTGGAGATCACCTAATCTATACCTGGTGCCCAACTGAGGTCAGCAAGGGGAGGTTGCTCAGGACTTTCTCCTTTTGGTTTTGCAGTATCTCTCTGGAGGAGATTCTGTAACTGCTCTGGGCAGCCTGTTTCAGTGTTTGAGCACAGTCCCCGTAGAGGGTTTTTTTTTTATGCTTAAATGTTATTTCCTGTATTTCAGCTTGTGCCCATTGCCTCTTCTTTGTTTGTTGAATAGCACCAAGAAGAGGCTGCCTTCATCTTTCCTCACTCCCATTAGGAATTTATGCACATATTGATGAGATCCTCCTGGAGCCATCTCTTCCCAGACCTAGCAATTGTAGCGCTCTCAGCCTCTCTTTGTATGACAGATGCTGCAGTCCTTTAATCAAGGGGAACTCGCTCCAGGGTGTCCCTGTCTCTCTTGCACTGTGTAGCCCAGTAGAGACCAGAATGGGGCACAATGCCTCAGATGTAGATTCTTCTTCTATTCTATGAATTCTACTAATTGTATTTAGATTGCTTGTTAGGCATCTCATCATTTGTTTTTTAACAACTTCTTTCTGAATAACCTATTTATTTATTTATTTTGCTGGTGGGAGTGGTCTGGAGCTCATATTGAAGAGGTCATTGGCATTGCAGTGGCAGGAGAATGCTCTGTATTTTGGTCCTCTTATTTATTTGTTTATGTGAAGAGACAGTCTTGGTGATGGTTGTTGGAGTTGAGATCCAAGTCAAGAGTACGTTGTTCACTGTGATTAAGGGGCTGCAGTTGTCTCAGCTTGCTGTACCCTGACTCTCACTGGTGTTTTCTGGCAACACTCCTGAATATAATGGCAAATTTTGTATCCTTTTGAGTAGGATGTATACATAACTTTTTTTTTTCTGTATTTCATTTAACACATTATTACAACCTGTGCAGTGAATGGACTATTGCTGCCAAAATGTGGGGTACCAAGGAGAGCAGGGTCATAGGGTACTAAGGAGCAGGGGATCCAGGTCCTCGATCTGGGGGATCATCGGGTCGATCCTCACGAGCTGCTGCGTACACTGCACCTCGATCTGTGCTTTGATTGGGCTCAGGTGCCCAGCAGACGGGTTCCCCTCTCCTTGGTGCGTGCTTTGCCCCAGCTCAGGCGGCCAGCAGACGTTTCCCCTTTTGTTTCACCAGAGTCTCTAGAGCCAGACTCTGTATAGGCTTTTAGTGCCTTAAGAAGGGTTCGCCATGGTCCAAGGAGGGAGGCTGCCTCCCAGTCCCTGCAAGTTGACCTATCCCACAGGGTGACTCCTGTGCTGTCCTAGGTGGCTGGATCATAAACACTGTGTGCACTTAACGTCCTACAGTCCTCCTGTGCCTAATTCACCAGCACTGTCCAGGCAGCTTCTTGTTGCCTTTGTTCTTTGCTGGCTGATGGAACAAGTGCACTGCTGTACTTGAAGTTGGTCTGACAGGGCATCCCGTGCTACTCCTGTCTGCTGGTAGAACACTGCACTGCTGTCTTGAGGTGGGCCTCCACACCAAGGTTTCTTTATTTCAGATCGTTTATTCTTAAAAATCACATATGCATTCCCTGTCTAGTTCTATCATTGTACAAAGTCGTCATTCTCATCTTTTGGGTTAATTTTCTTATTACTTTCATATAAGGATGCCTTATATTTGAGGAATAGTGAAAAAAATTATAATAAACAAGACCCACAAGAGAGGGCGCTCTGTGCTCAAGTATTTAAAAAAGCAGTGACTTCTGAGGAAAGACCATGCAAACCAGGCCTGTTTAGTCTGGAGAGGACTGAGGAGATCTGAGCAATAGGTATAAGTACCTGAGGGGAGAATGTAGAGAGGAGGGGGCCAAACAATTCTCCTTGGTGGCCAGTGACAGGACAAGAGGTAATAGGTACAAACTGGAATACCAGAAGTTCCACCTGCATGTGAGGAAGAACTTCTCAGATGTGAGGGTACCAGAGCCCTGGAACAGGCTGCCCAGGGAGGCTGTGGAGTCTCCTCTGGAGCCCGAGACCTGCTAGGATGTGACCGAGCACTCTGTTCTCTGGGTGTCCCTGCTGGAGCAGTGGGTTGGACTAGATGATCTCTGGAGGTCCCTGCCAACATCATCCATTCTGTGATTCTGTGTAACTATGGAATTTGCTTCCAGTTGCCTTATAGTTTATTACTTGTTTAGGAATATCTAAAATATGTATTTTGTTTATTTCCAAAGAGTGTACTGTTCGTACTGGCCTTCACTTTATTTTTAAACTGTGCCAGTGTTAAGCTGAGTTCTCCAAGACTGGAGGCTGCTGGAAAGGAGAGCAGGCTGTGTCCTACACGTGCTTTCCAGAATGTCTTGCTTTAAATTTTATATAATATGTATATATATGAGTTTTTCTTTTTATTGTTTGTCCTCATTTATTTTTAATATAATACTTCTAAACCCCTTATTTCCCATCAGTTGTTCCTTTTTGTCGCATTTACATTATTTGCTAGTTTAATTAACCAAATTGGAAAGAAGCGCCTTGGAGTTGTTGTTCTGTGGCAAATAGTCCCCCGTGAGGCCTGTGCAGCATCCTCAGTGGATCCCTGTCCTGTAGACCTGTGTCCTGGCCCAAGGAGGTGCATGAGGGCCCTGAACTCTGGCGAGAGCTCCTGCCTGCCGAGCTGCCGGCGGGTGGCCGCACGTGAGCAAAGCGTGGCAGGGATGTGGACGCCCCTGTGTCATGAGCCGGAGTGTCCCTGGACGTCTGCTCTTCCTGTCTGCAGCTGGGCGCAGCACATGGCGCCTGGCACCTCCTGCAAGGCGCCCGGTGCGTGTTCAGGACGCGGCCTCCCTGCCGTCTCCTGCCTCCCCGCAGCCGCGCGGGGACGGGAAGGCAGCAAGCGCAGCGTGACGCAGGTTGCGGCCTGCATGTGCTCCCTGAGTCAAAGCGTGGTCATGTTTCAAGCTCAGAGAAGCAAGGGGAAAATTTGTATCAAAGCTCCTTACTTTTTAAAAAATCCTTTATTCTCTGAGTGGTTCCCTGGTTCTGAGAGCATTAAGATCTCGGCCCCTGGTCTAAGCTTTTAGATGAAACAGCTGACAGGTTTTGGATGTGTGTGAAAGTTCTGCAGTGTTTAACTGTAAGAAAAAGACTGTGGGAATAAGCTGGTTCTTGTTCTTCCCTCAAACATGTACAGTAAGAAGTTCAATCCACAAAAGAATTTAAGTGTGGGATATAGGAAAAAAAAATGGAGTTTTAAATTCAAACAAAAGAGTTTTAAAATCTAAGTTGAACCTAGCTTTTGTAATCCTCTTTTTGTGTAAGACTGGATCATATCTGGCTGGAATTTAAGAGATGATTGAATCATCTAGTCAAGGCTTTTATTTTTCTTATTAACTATTCCACTATTTGAGTATATTATCACCGAACTCTGTACTTGATGGATTTTCATAGTCTTGCATGGGAGAGGGAGGGTAGAGGGGAGCAGCTCTGTACTTTATAGGCCTGTGACTGAGAACTATTCCTCTTTTCATGCAGTAAAACTAATACAATGCAGTCATTTGTTAGTCTTCTATTCACTTCCCCTAGTGGAAAAGCAATTCTCTGTTTGGGCAGATGTTAAATTTATGGTTTTATGGTGCATTTTTAATGGATTTCTTTAAAAATGTTTACCAAAACCTAGTTATTCTGGATGCTACTGAGAGTACGCATTTCGATGAAACCTTTGTCAATAGGAGCTATCCCACATGTGAGGCTAAAAGAAACCTTCCTGAAACACAGCATTAGATATATTCTGTGGGCACGATTTTTCATTCTTCAAAGTGAAAAAGAACTTTAGTTTTTGTGAGGTCGCCTTTGTTTTAGCCACTTGAGCTATCTGTTTGCAAGCTTTTTTTCTTCAAAATAAATCATAAAGACCAATGTAAGATCTTATGGATGGGAATACATGCACATTTCCATTCATATTTCATTCTTGCTGATCTTAATACTTCTGATGCAAATCCCTGACTGGTTACGGCCATTTCTTTTATGTAGCATTGTTATGTGGTTTCAACTGTTAGCTGTATCCCCATGTGCTGAGTGCTATCCTGACTTTCTTCCCGTTGTTCAGCTTACGCTGCCGGCTGATGCTTGCCTGAAGCTGGACTCTGTTTGTGAGTACGTACTTTGTCTGCTAGTACAACAAAGTAGAAGACAAACAGAGTTTACTTGTCTAGCACCTCTAAGGCAGGCGGATGCTTCTGGCTCTTCTGACGGGGCAGGAGGCTGTTACGTGGTCACAGCAAGACTGGGCAGATCTGGTAATAATTTAATATTTATTATGGAGGAGTCCAACTCAATGCTTAATTGTGCTGGCAGCACTGAAGGCGTTGCTGTCAGTGTTATAATTGATTTAAACTAAAGTATTCTTTATAAGATTTATTTTCTATTTTATTTTCTATTTTTAATTCTATTAAAAACAAAACAGGTTTCATTGCTAATATGAACAACTTTTTTAAAAGAAACTTGGGCAGCCAGACACTGGAGACTGGGAAAAGATCATGTCTGCCTCTGAATCCTCCATTGCTTTTGGACATGGATAATGCATGATAAGTATCAATTCTGCTTTTGTAAGAACCACTGTGTGGGATCATATTCAAGATCCTCCTAATGCAGCATCCTGTTAAACACTGGGCAGGATGAGATATTTAAGGAAACAAGATGTGTTGGGTCAGCCTTCCCTAGCAGACATTACCTGCCAGCAGGCAGTCTCACAGGTTTCCAGACCTGGAAGCTGAGTTGTGCTATTTTCATTAGCGCTGACAGACCTGTCCTTGAGAACTAATTTAATCATTGCTGAGCCCTTTTATCCCACAGGCCCGAAACAACCTGTAGAATTTTGTTTTGTGATTTTACTGAATGCTGTATGGAGAAACTAGCTCCCTTGTCGTGCTTCTGCTAGTGCGGTGGTTTTCAGATGGGGCTTTGCTGGACAGCTCCCCAGTGACTTGGGCAGAGCATCAGTAGGGTGTCCCGTTGTCCATTGACTGGATTTCTGGAACTCGAGGCTGTAACTCTGGATGATTTATCTTATTATGCTTTTTCTATTAATTTATCTCAGATGATAAGTCAGTCATCTTAGATCTAAAGCAAAAGTTCTTTGCTTTGGAACTGGAAGATAAACAAAGCTGTTTGATCAGTGCATACAGTGAGGCTTACCTGGCCATGCGTGTAGGATCACTGGCCTGAGTTCCAGTATATACTCAGTCTGTGAATTTCTGCAACCATGTGTTGTATTCAACTCAAGTTTGCAAATGGCCAAACGACCTGAAATATCTTGGGGAGAACTGGAATTTGCTGTGTGGAATTTGTACTGCAAGTCTGTGATAGAATGGGACTGAAAACGACAGGAAATGAGCCTGCTGTCTTCAAGCCCTTCCGGAATGGAGATTTCTTGGTCTGAAATCAAATAAATAAAACTTTCTGCAAAAATGAAGATTTGCTTAAAAAATAATGCTTTAAACACTTGCCAATAAAACTGTCCGCTATAATTAATGGAAGACAGAATTCAACTAAATATAAGAGGATTCAATGTAAAATGCTGAATGGTATCTGCAATTTTATCAGAAAAGAAATGCAAAGGATATTGGCCTTCCTGCACACAGTCATGAGGTTGTCACTAGACAGTTTCATATCCCTTCTTTGGTTCTGCAATTTAAAATGGAAAGTGTTTGGTGGGATTTGCATCTTTCCTGCTGATATTATGTCTGTTGTTGGTGACAAAAGTATGGAGGTATAGTGAGTCTTGTATCACTCTAGCAGAAAACTTAACACTTGCTGTCACAAATGCTTAATTCGAATCAGATTTGCATATTTTTTTCTTCTTCTTGGAGCAGAAAAGTAATATTGGTGATATTTTTACTTTTGGTTGGAGAGGAATTTTGCCAAGATCTGTCTCTTTCCTTGAGTCTTATCTTGAGAATTAAGAGATTGTAAATCTATGGGTGTTTTGTTTGTTTGTTTTTCACCTCATTTCGAGGAGACAACAAAGGAAATGTAAAATCTAGTTATTCTTATAAATGCAGCTTCCAGTCTCCCTCAGTTGTCATGCAAGGATGGACTTTTTTGAAAAACGGGTCATTTTACATGCAATGCTCTTGATTGTCTTTTGCTTTTCATTGCTCAGGTGTCTCACTTTGGTCTTTGATAATTCTCCTGCAGTGAGCCGTACTGTTACCAGGGTGTCATAGACACCATTAGCAATGGATTTTTACGATGGTCTTCCTGAATCCTTTCTCATGCATTTAGAGATGTGTCTCATTAAATCTTTGCTGGGAAGGTGGAATAACGGTTTCACTCTGGAGAGGCCAGATCTGCCACATGCTCACGTTTATTTTGTGTTCATACATTTCCTTACATTACCTTTGTACTAGTCTGCTCAGAGAATTACATTTGGTCATGAGTAGTGTGAATATGAAATGCATGTAGTTTTGTTTCTGGGAGTAAATTTTTCATGATTCTACCACATGGCTACTAAATAAGAAATGTCAGCTTCTTTGATTTGGTTCCGCTGCAAGTGTATGCCTAGAAAAATGGATTCTGTGACTGGAAAAGACTGGCAATATCCCTGAACCTAGGCGAGCAGGAAATACATGCACTTCACTGCAGAAGGAAATGTTTGGTGCTGCAGTGTGCAGTCATTATGGCTTTGGAAAGCTGAAGCAAAACAGCGAATGCAACAGAACAGGAATGTGAATGAGAGTAGTGTGTGCAGTAAACAGCTTTTATAAAGAGCCTAAATTAACGTTTCAAAGAATAAAAAAGACATCAGCTGCCTGTTTGATCTCACTACTCCCACATTCATTCTGCTTTGTCTCACAGTTGGGCTTTGCAGGAGAGTGATGCTGGTTCTCAAGTCTGTCTGCAGAGGAGCAGTGAGCAGCGGAGCTGCTGGCTAATGATCCAAAACAGCAATGCAGTTCTGGCTCAGAAACATCCTTTGTCCCTTACACTCTCACTCCATTTCTCCTCCTAATGCCTTCTCCTTTTTTTTTTCTTTTTTTCTCCCCACACAATTATATTTAGACAAAAACAAACAAAAAAAAACCCTCAAAAGCACAACACTTAATTATCCACAATATAATTAACTTTCAGTGTATTCAGGACTACTAAGTACTAATTAAGTGTCATTGTGCTTGTTGTGTTATTCTTAGTGCTTAATAAAATTGGGAAGTGAAAAAAATTGTTTAGCAGTTGTCCTCTGTATCTGATGAATTAAAGATTTAATTATAATTTAATATGAATTCTTAAGCAAATTCATATTGTTGTAGAAGTACACACCGTAGAATAGAAAGAAACAACTTGGAAATGCCACTGGAGCAGGAGACTTTTGAACACAAGGGCCGTTGAGCGCTGGGCCGCGTTGCCCAGGAAGGCCGTGGAGTCGGCATGAAAACGGCAGAAAAGAACGGTGCACGCTTCAGATATTGTACAGTTTTCAGGTTGAGTCTAAGACTGTGCTTGAGGAAACTGCCTCGCAGAGGGAGTTCTTACAGCTGTATGGAAACCTCATCTTCTGTTTTTTAATTAGATAGGAATGATAAAGATGGAAATACGCAAACCCTATGTGATCAAGCGGTACCAGGAGTTTATCACAAATAATATGCAGGAACAAAGCACAAGAAGATGTTGTGTTGTTGGAATACTTCCCAACAGCTAAATATGCAAAATTTTGAACAAAATCCAACAGGCTTTTATTTTATTTGCAAACAAATATAAGATATGAGCATTTCTCTAGTAATGTAGAGAAAGCTATATTTGCACTTGAGAATTTGAGCATATATCCAAAAAAACAAGCAAACAAACAAAAAGTCCCTCCCTGTCACTCCCACCTAAAAAAGTTGTTTTTTTTCCCACCAAAAATTAACCATCTGCTTGAGAAATGTGTTACAAATGTAAGAATTGGGATGAAGCTGGCGTTGGAAGCTGTTAGATTGCAGCTTTTTGGCAGAAGCCGAGAAACATAAGCAGGGTTTAGTAGTACTTTTCAGTATAATAATGATATAGACAGGCGTACATCAGAATTGCATAACCATGTGAGAACTATTTACATTCCAACGATGCCGATGCTGCACGCATAGCAACTTTACTAGCCGGCAAGGAAGCCTCCAGCACATGTTACAGTCTTTTTAAATCCGGAAAACCATTGGAAGGCTGTTATGAAGTTTGTCCTCACCAACACAAAGTGCAGTCCTCTGAACACCAGAGTCTATATGCCGCGCTTACTGTAATGCCAAAACTAAATGTATAGTATAGGCATTTTGCTTTTGCATGAAGCGCCATTTTTTTATGATAAGCTCGTGTTTAAGATGCATAGGAGATTCTATAGTCTAATGTATTGCATTTCAGTGTTTGATCAGGAAGGGACCTAAGACCTATGCATTCAATACAGTG
Source organism: Nothura maculosa (assembly GCA_032353885.1). Classification (NCBI taxonomy): domain Eukaryota; kingdom Metazoa; phylum Chordata; class Aves; order Tinamiformes; family Tinamidae; genus Nothura; species Nothura maculosa. The sequence goes on from JAUBOD010000328.1 coordinate 235,478, forward strand.
GTTGGATAATTTTGTGCTTAACACTTGATGATTAAACCCTGGTTAAAGGCATTTTAAGACTAGAGAGACAACTTTCAAGATAATCCCAATTAACCTTTAGGCAAGTGTAGGTTAATCTGCAGTTTACTTAATTTTTTAATTTTTTTTGACAAGCACCTTTCTGTTTGTCCCTTATAGATTAAGGGAACACATTTTCAGCTCTAGATTTCTTTATTTGTTACAACTCTGAGTGAATTGGTGGAGCAAGCTGACACACATCAGAGGAGTAATTAGGACAGTTTTGGGGTGTGTTTGCTTGGCCATGATTATAAATTCTGCTGGAAGAGAAGCATCCTCTGTCGAGTCCATTTTTTACAGAACTGACCTGCAGGTCCTGCTGAGCATCCGCTTGTGTTCTCAGTGTTGGCACTATTCTGAGTGGGCACACGGTGGCCTTGCTTCTCCCCTCGGTTTTGCTGCAGCCACCCAATAAGGAAGCTGGTTGTGAGGGGCTGTGGCTCAATCTGCGGTTGCTGTAGGGCATCCTAATTAGGAACGCTAGTGCTCCGACTCTCAGACCACAAAATAATTTTGCTTTAAACTTTTCATAAAGCCTTTGTTGAGAGTAACTAGACAAAAAGACAGATGTGGAGCTTAAATTCAGTAAGAGCAATTTTGTTCCTCTGGTAATGACATGCTCCCTTTCTCTGGGTGGCTGATACAGGTGAAGAGGAAAATATTGTCTCCCGCAAGACTCGAAACTCCCCCAAGTGTCGCTAACACAAACTAACTCACTAGTTGTGAATCTAGCAGTGCAAGATTGCCCTTGAGCATCTTCTCCCTCTTTCAGTCCCTGTCAAATGTAATATTTCTAAGGGTTTTTACTTAAACTACAGATGTGATTCTCTTTGTGTAATATTTGTGTTTGTTCCCCCTTTAAAAGTAAAACGGAAAAATACATAATCACTAGACTATCATATCTGAAAATCAATTTTAAGTTTTCTATAATTTACTGATGGGAGAGGTTGTATAAATTTCTAACTTGGATTTGATCAAGCCCAACTATTCTGAGAACACCTAACTTAAATGCTCTCAAACCTATTCTCTTGTTTTAGCCAAAAATCTCCACCTTGAGGTGGTAGCATTAACTGCAGCACTTCATTAATGCAAAGGTAATTGACCTTTTAAGTGAAAGTTGAAGCACCTGTCAGTAACTACAATTAATTAGAAGAATTTGTTGCTGTCAAATGCAGTAGTTTAAGGTTTGAAGCTCTTTAGTCACTGTAGGAAATAAGAAATTTTTGGTTTTGCCTTTGGAAACCTAGTGATTGAAATAATTTAAATACCCTTGTTTTTGTATCCTGGAACATTAGACTGATCTCTGGAAACACTTCAGTGGTCAGCAAAAGAGATTTCAACAGAATCACCGTATCTAGAAATGTTAGCAGTATCTTGGGAACGATGGATTTATGGGCTGCTGTTGTGTTGAGCCGTGGTGCTTGTTAATTTGTGGTACCTCCAGCTCCCAGCTTTTGTCACGGTTCCGCGGTGCCCTTTGAGTGACCCTGGCTGATGAACTGGTTGGCTCTGCTGCACATTAAACTTTTCTTACGTGAGAGGAAAAGTGAACTCTTCATTTGAAACCTGGATGTGCTGCAATTTCTCTCCACCTTAGGAATTCCTTCAGAGCTGACAGTTCAGCCCGCTCAAATGAGCTCAATCCTGGACACTGCATTCTTCATCTGGGCTAGGGTACTTGTCCTGGGAGGTGTTAACCGCCTTGCTTGCATCTCCTCATTGCTCTCTTACTACCTGCAGTATCTGCATACCTGTTTTCTTTCAATTTACCTATTTGGAATCAATAAACCCAGATGATTCATAGTTCGAAGAGGATACCAGTTCTTAGTTCATAAGTCAGCTAAAAGGGTAAACTACTAGATAGATACTGCTTGAGAATACTATTTTACAGCTTACGGGTAAACATGTATTGCCATCGAGAAAGACTATCAAAGATGCAGAGATGGTTTAAAAGCAATCAAACAAGAAGGCTGTAACCGAAAGAAGCAGATCATTAGAAATGAAGGCGTCCTTCTGAAAGGTAGGCAGACATGTCGAAATGAAGAAAACGAAAGTACCATTAGCTTTGAAAAGATAATGTAGAGCAAAAAAAGTTTAAAAAAAAGGACAAAATGAGACTTTTTAAGGAGTAAATTGCTAAATGCAAATAATTCAGTTTACTACAGGTAAACTATATGTTGTTTACCAAAGGCACATAAAACATCTAAAGTGTCATGAGACAGTGGGGAGGTGTTCCCATGCTTTAAGAACAGGTTAGAAAAAGTGAAAGAGGGCAGAAATTTGTGGTAGATTATCTGTGGATCCCCAAAAAAATGCAAAAATTCGGAGTGTGCTGCATTTTCATTGTTGGATAAGTACTGAGTGAGAATAGTTCCTGCTATAATGAATCATTCAGGACAGTCAAGCTGTTTATGAATAACTTCAAAAGATTTGGAGCATAACTGAGAAAGAATATTGTAGATGTCTGGAAAATCACAGTGTGTGGAAAATTTATGGTTTTTGAGAACACAAGAAGTGTACTTCATCAAATGAAATAGTCAAGCAGTAGAGTTAAAACCAATCTAATTATCATACCACTGTGTATCTTCCCTTAATAAGCTCTTGAAAATCCAGTTGGAGGACAAAGGCCATGAGCACTTGAAAACAGTTTAGCACAAGTACCAGTTGGAAGAAAACTCCTTCGGTATTATCTGGACATGATTACTGATGCTAGGGCTGAATCTCTGTGCTGTAATTAGCTTTCAAGTTGTGTGTGTGCAGAATACAACTTAATTAATTTGTAGGAAATTGTTCTGTGCTTCCTCTGCTTCTTAAGCATCTTCAGAGACCAGGCCCCCGGATGGTCTTTTGGCCAGACTTCTCCGTCTGGATCACTGTGAGGCTTTTGGACCTTCGTATCACAGGTGACTCCGTAAATCTTGGGCTGTTGGATCCTTCAGAGTTGGCAAACATCTGTTTTTCTGTAAAATGTTTTAAAAAACATTTCTTTTAAAAAAATTGAAAAATGTTGAAAACACATCTTCTATAAAGTGTTACATTTCATAGACTAGAATATTTTTTTCTTCTAATTTGCCATACAAGGTAAACAACACTTTCCTAAGCAGGCTGAAGAGCTTTCTTGCAGCTGAGTCATGATAAATAACGAACATCACACAAGAGAAGCCACTGAGCTCATCTCCAGTGAGAACAAAGACCGTGTGCTGAATCCTACTGTAACTCCCTGCAATGAAAAACAGGACTTTCCGGAAGAAATAGGAATCTTGCAATGTTCAAGCAGATAGAGAGTTTAAAAAAAAACAAAGAACAAAAAACAAACCATAACAAAACACTGAACGTAAAGAAAAATGTCTGTTCTGTTGAGAGAAATTGTGTAGCCTTGTGCAAAGATAAAATGTTTACAGGCAGGATAAAATATAATTCAGGAATGATTTGAGAACTGTTTCAGAGCTGGAGGGAAGTGGAATAGGCGTGAGTAAGAGAGAAGAGAATGCAGCAGATGAGGCATTAAATAAGGTTTTGCAAGAGAAAAACCTTTTGGGTTGGAAGTTAGCCCTTGTCCCCATGGGAACTTGGGGGCTCTGTTTTGGTGGTCTGTACAGTAGAGGCTCAGCTTTGGCAAGCCAAGGAGCGCATGATGTCATTGGATGCATAACATATGCGCTGAGAGCTAGTAAATGCTGTTCACACTGCAGTGCACAGCCAGATGTGTGCGCTGGAACACACTCTGAGAAATGGAAAAACCATCTTTATGAAGATACGGAGAAATGAAATAAGAATGTCCTGTATGGAGCCTGGTCAGGTCCTGGTCAGCATCTGCCAAGTGCAAATGCTTTCTGCAAGGTTTCTCGCTCCTGAACATCAGGTTTCTGCTCTCAGGAGCAGTCTGTTTGGAAGACCTTATTCAGCATTTTTCTGCTGTTCAGAGATGTCCTCCGAGCTGCTCTTTGTTTTCTCCAGAAAGGATGTTTAAATTTTGTTAGTATGAAGGAATTGCTGCCGCTGAAGATCAAAAGAATCCATTTCCTCCTGGTCCCACCTTTCTTTCTCTTTCTGTTACAAGTGATCTCAACATTGTCATAGCAGAGGCTTCTGGTGCCAGCCACTGTCCTGCTGCTAATGCACAGGTTTCTTCGCAGAGTAATGTCCTTCCAGGTCCCATATAAAGCCCTTATTCCAGAGTGTTTTACATGTAGTAGAAGTAGGGGTGGGTTTACATTTTTCTATGTTTCAGAGTTAAATCTACTTCTGTATTATCCTGCCTATAAATATGTTCTTTTTGCATAAGGCCTGCAAGTTCCTTCTGTATCCTGAAGCCTGCTGAGACTACCTGTGTTAAGTAGAGCATGTGCTCTCTGATCAGCATGCAGAGAGTTAAGTTGAGCTTTGCTTCCCTTGCCTTTGCCTTGGCGCTGAGCAATAGGCGGGTGGAGGGGAGCTGCAGGGAGGCCTGCAGCAAGGCAGGAATTCCTTACCCAAAAGGGAAGGATGGAAGCATGGAGAGCACGCAAGGCTTGGGAGCATTTTGTGTTTTGTTTCTGCTGATTTTGAATGTTTACTTGTGACTTTTGCTGCTGAAAGGATTATTGCTAAGTAATGCCAATCTAATCTTGCTGGTTTATACACAGGAGCACAAACTAATCTCCTGCACTGGTTGCACAGACCAATTGCCACTTTGGAGCCTGAGGTGGGCCATTTTCCAAGGGCTTTTCCATTGTGCTCTGATGGTTGCCATGGGGGAACGCTTTGCTTGAGTCGTCTTGCTGGACGATCCTGGTCTTGCATGCGTTCCAGAGAGCTGGTTCCTCTGCTGAGCTCTAAGCATGAGCACCACGCGAGGGATCTGTGCCCAACATGTGCCATTCCCAAGCAGTTCTGCCATTCAAACAGCTATTAGTGACCATCTAGGGGACCTTATGTGTGCTTTGCACAGGTGCTTCTTGAGCTCAAGTGCTAAAGCTGCAAATCATGTTCAATGCCATTTTAATAAGGAAAAAGGAATAGAACAGTCATGGCAATACAGGATAAATAGCACCAAATTTCAGACTTACCAGACATAAACTTTTCACAACTGGTGTCCAAAATTAGTTTTCTCCCTTGTAAAAGTTTATACAATTTGCTCTATCCTTCATTCTGTGGAACGAAGATCTGCAAAGAGGAGTGTTGCCAGACAAACTGGACTGATTTTGTCTATAATGTCAGAAAGAAGGGGGGAAAAAAAGGCAAAATAAATGATTTTTTTGATAGACTTAGATACTAGAATTGCGGAGCAATTTGTCTCATCTGGCATGCAGTTCCCACGGCGTCTCGGCTGCGGGGAGCAGCCAGAGCTGCTCTCCGAAAGGCTGAAATAATTTAGGCGAAGCCACTGCAAAATCATTAGAGTTTCGGGACTTCAAAATTGTGCTTATTAGGCCTAAGTCTTTACATGGAGCGGGCCTGGGAGGATCTGCCCCTGCGGTGATGTGGAGCCTGAGCGTGACGCCCAGCTCGGCCTCGGAGAGCTGCCCCTGTTCTGCAGGCTTGGGGCACTGAGCAGCCTCGTGGGGATGCCGGGGACACGGCGGTGTGTCCGTCTTGCTCGTGCCTTTCTGTGTGCGGTGCGTGCACGTGCAGAGCCTGCCTTCTGGCGTGTCTGCTGATCAGCTCAGTGCTCTGTATCTGTGGACACTTTGTCATGGTATGAAAGTTCAGTTTCTTCCCCAGTCTTGTATATAATGCTGTAGCAGAGAAGAGGGCTACTCTATAGCTTTAGCATGCTGTGGTTCAGGAAAAGATGATACTGAATATGGATGAATTGTGTCACATCTCTTATTCATATATTCCCAGCTGAATACGTGAACAGACACAAACGAAATTCCTCCCTCGCCTTCTGCAAGGAGGTTCAGCAGCAGAACGGGCTGTCACTGTAAATCAGTAAGAGGAGATTCCTTCGGGGGCTGTAAGAGCTCTTCTGCCTGCTGCAGGGTCTCGTTGAATACCTCAAGGCTCAGGAGCAGGATGGATGTTGTAATGTACTGACATTCCCACTATGGGAAGAGAAATTTTGGATAGACAAAACAGATCTTTTATAATACAATAGTTGTATTGTGCAGTTTTCTCAGATGAAACAAAAAACTGTCTAAATTAAACCTTGCATTTCTTTAAAGCTTGACCTGTTCAGTGTCCGGAAAAGCAGGACAAACTTAAATGGCAAACTCGGACTTCCTCCCCCAGTTTCCTCTTTCAAAGCCTGGGGAGCTCCAGGAGAGGTGTTTGCTGAAGTAGTTTGTGCTGGGCGTCCCTCCCCACCCCCAGCAAGTTCCTTTGGTCCCTGGCAGACGGACTGATGGACGGTGTCCTCAGGGAGAGTCACGGACGGCGAGAACACCTCGGCGCGCTGGCTGAGGCATCCACGGCAGAGCAGTGCGCCGAGGGGTGTGAGTGCGGGTAAGGTGGTGGGGGGCCGTGGAGCACGGGGGTGGTCTTAGCTGTTCTCCCCTACCGCCTTGTGCCCAGTGGAGGAAGCATGAGGATGCGTGCGCACCCTCGCCACGGTGTCATTGGTGTTTTGACTTGTGCAAATCCTTCCTTCCTCTTCACCTTAGGACTTTCCTGCATGCTGATCGCTTTAAGCTCACACCTGTAGTCAAAGAGTGATTGCAATGATTTTTGGTTTTAATATTGGCTATTTATTGCTTGCCAGAGAATTGAGTTGCATATATATTGGAGACAGAATTTCATGCCTTTGAATGAGTTTTGCTGCCTAAGTGGTGTGTGTTTTTTCCCTCACAGTGGGTACAGGAGCAGCTCGGAGTCGTGTCCTAGGGATACTTGATCTGAGAGGTGGTTTCATTTAGGATAGGGTACTAGCTGATTGCAAAAGCACAGGCAAAATGCCACTGGAACCTATAGCTGCCAGATGAAAGGTTTAACATGGAAATAGCGCCTCCTTATTGCAGCGTGCCAGGTGAAGAATGACTGGAACAATAAAAATGTTAAGGAAATTTTATTAAAACATTGAACAATGAATAACCTAATTGAGAGATAAGTGGAGGACTAACCAGAAAATGAGTACTGAGACTGAAATATTCTTTTTGAAAGCTTCTTTGAAAGAAATATTCTTTTTGAAAGCTTCTTTGAAAGAGGTAAATTTCAGTTATATAAGTGGTGATAAGCCCCAGATGTCGGAGCGCGTGGGGTGGGAGTGCTGTTTTGCCTCCTGAATTTCCCTGTTTGTGGGGATGATACCACCAACCCCGAGTCAAGAGTCTGGTGTCAGGAACCATACGGCAGTCTGGCACCGACAACAGGACGATAAAGCGCGGTTCGGAGATGTGAATGTGCTTAGCAGCCAGCATATGCTGCCTGACAATTAGCATTTTGTTTTCCTCCCAAGTGTGTTTTTCTGCTGGTCCCACTGCAGAGAACATCGGAAGTTTATTTAAAAAAAAAAAAGTTGTTTAATATATATAGTCTTCTCCACTAAATTAGTTCTCTCATTTTGGGATGAAAGCTTCTCGGACACCACGTTGAATCCACAACGTGGATCCAATGTTCCTGTTGTGAATAGAGCCCCAGAATGACAAATTTACTTCTGGCTTATGAGGAATGGCCAAATCACTTTGGGGTAACAACAAAAGCAACAATGCATCATCCTGGGAAGTGCCCGTAGTGCTTTGGGCACTACTCTGTGTGCTGGGCAGAAGGCTCAAGATGGATTAATAGATCTGTTTGATACTCTATGAACACTTTGCTAAAAATAATCAGGGCACTTGTGAGAAACGCTGTGGCTTCAGTGACTCCAACATAGACCTTGTGGCCCTTGGAGCAGGTGGGTGGAGCACAAGCTGCTGGGCATAAAGTGCCTCGGCCCGAGGGCTTCTCACTGGCAGCAGCTTCACCACTGTCCTGAGTTGTGCAGATGATTGGACCTTTGGCTGAGACACATACAGAGCCGTTCTTGGAACGACACATCCCCTGTAAACACGGGTTTTGTGTGCCTGTCCGCCTGGGTGCGTCCTCAACCTTCACCAAGTAGGGAAGCTTGAAAGTGAACTTTTCATCTTATTCTGCCTTAGTGAGAGTTTCTGAAAATGTTTGGTTTGGGCATACATGGTTATTACCAGGGTTCTGGTTAGAGTCCTGAATTTCTCCTCTCTCTTAGGCCCTGACAGAGGACAAGAAACCAAATAATTTTTACAAATATATTTTGATTTTTGTAATACATTTGCACTAGAAATGAAGCACACACGTATTGAGAAGAGATGAGCACCTGCACCTCAGTGACCTTTTTATCTTAAGCTCCTCAGCATGTACAACTCATTTTCAGTGTTAATTACTCTGTTGGGAGCAATGATGTGCTTTTCAATAGCTCCTTGTATTCTGGTTCTGCGTGACTCTGCACCCTCCTTGTGCTGCATTGGATCCACCGGTGTCCTACTGTGGGAGGCGCACTGCTTTAAAACCATTGTGGAAAGCATTGAGAACCTGTGTTCGGGAAAGGTGCTTCTTGTCTGGTTTGCGAAGCAGAGCAATGGCACGTGCAGTGCACGTTACAGCACAGGGAAGTGGGGCTTGGGGCAGCAGTTTGTTCCCCAGACTGGCACTTGTCTGAGCACCTTGCTGAACGAGAGGTGCCTGCACACGATGCTCGTGCCGCCTCGCGCGGTGGGCGCTGCAGGAGCTGGGCCTGCAGCCGTGCTCGCGCGGCAGCCTCGGGAGGAGCGCGGCCCGGCGACGGCGCTAGCCGTGCTCCTTGTGCCTGCGCCCGCCTCTCCGTGCGGATGGCGCCCGCAGCCGCACGCTGCTCTGCACTGTGTGCGGCTGCGTCTTGCTGCTGGATGGCCCTCGCGCTCCTCATGGCCCGGCGACTCTTCAGGGTTGAGCAGAAATCGCGTCGGCAGTTGCGTCCAGCAGCGCCGCTGCTTGTGCCACGTCTCGTCCCTCTGCGCTCGGCTGATGAGCTGCGGCCTCCAGGGTTCCCACAAGACTGTCCACGGGCTGAAGAAAAAGCACTTTCTGTTTTTGACTGTGTCTGGTTTTATTCTTAAATCTGTATCCTTAAATAAGTGGCCGTGGTGTGGGCTGCTGATGGCTAAAACATGTGCTATGCCGTGCGGAGGTGGCTTGGTGGCAGTGGAGCAGCCTGAGATAGGGAAGCTTTATTCTCTCTGATGGTCGAAAATAGACCATCTGTAGAGTATTGTGGAGTCTTTGGGAAAAGTACTATTTTGTAGATTTGGAAAGTGCCTACAAAATTTTGTAGATTTGGAAATTGGTTTCCGCACTGATAATTTTTAACTAGTGTGTCATGAAAAATAAGGTAGTGTCAGTGCTCTGAGGTAGCAGGAGTCAACCAGTTCTTCCAGAATTTGCAAAATATCCTTGAAGAGGAGGTGGCCGGAGCTTTCCTTTGGAAGCTGCCGATCTCAGCCTGCAATGCTGACACTGCTGTGATATGTACAGATCACCCATGGCCATGGTCCTTTTGGAGGTGGGGGATGTCATGATGTGGAGCGAGTGTTAGACAGCAGCTGGAGGTCTGTTTGGTACTGGGAATTTCCATCTTGACCCAGCAGATGGTGATGGAAATCATCAAGAGAGTGTTCGGAGAGGACAAAGAGCAGAGAGGATGCTTTTGGGTAAATCTTTTGCCCTTCGGTATTACTTTGACCCACATCTTGATTGAATTACACTTGTCTCCATAGCAGCAATAATTGTGCTTGCTGTGGAAGAAGCTGTAATTAGAAGCAGGTCTCAAACACAGTGTTCTCCACTCAGAACCATGCAAAATTTAAGAAAGGACCTGAAGTATCTTAAGCCTTTAACTGCCTTGCAATTAAGAGCTAGATAAGCAGCCACCTTCCTTAGTAAGATGCAGTTAAAATTCAGGATATATTTCTTGTCAAGTGAATTACAGGAATGAACATTTTTCCGTGAGGCTGCCACATAAATATTTCACAGGCACAACATTACATTTAAATAATTTATATCTTTTGTTGAAAACACTCACTAGTCAGAAAATCCCAATTTGTGACTGAAACGTTCATTCTTGAGCTTCTCGATATGGAAGCTCCCAGTCTCTCTTCCAGGGCACAGTGTATGTTTAGCTTTTTCCTTGCAAACATAGATTAGGGCCCCACATTTATTTCTGTCTGTTCCTGAATATTGTCAAAGGTGTGTGCTTGGAGGGTGAGGCTGCGTGCCTGCGTTGCAAGAGCTCCTCCTTGCACCTTCTCTGCGTGCTTGTCCCTGCTGCAGATGAGCTTGGACAGCAACTCCCTTGGTATTAGACTCCTCCCTGTTTGGTCTGAAATCTTTGTAGTTCCTCCTGTGGATACCCTGAAATTGTTTTTCTCCACACATCTGCTTTCTTGAAGTGTTGGGCACTGAGGTATTCACAAACTGATACTTTTCAGACGTTTCTTAGTGCTGAGATGTGCATTTTCCGTGTGCTGCTTCCCTGGTCTTGACAAGGCTTTCAGCCTCGCTGTCCCTCGTTCCCCAGGATGAGATGATGCTCCCTTCCTTGCACCTTCCCGTCTCTTCCTGACGGATGGATGTGCATGCACAAATACTGCGGTGCCAGCAGGACTCGGCTGGATGGTGGAACAGGGCAGCGAGCTGTTCTCTTGGCGATACAAAGCATGGAGCAGGGGTCCTGCTGGGTAAAGAGGATGATGCAGGACTTGACCCTCTATAGCCATATATGTCCCAAATGCTGTGAAATGGTTGAAGTTATCACAGGACTTGGACTATTAATTAATTAAAATAATTGCTTAATTTTAGGACAAAAGCCTCAAATAAGATAGAAAATAGACATATTTGCATATTGTGCAAGGATGAATACTCGTTTTTCCTGTTCTCCTGTCAAATAAAGGACCATATGTTGGAATGGTGCTTATGGACACGGTAATGCTGCAGTACTTTTACCAAGTGTATTGCATATCCTTTGTGCAGCCTCTTTCTGCAGAATAGGTCCTTTCATCTATTACTTAAGCCTGTTTTCTCAATTCCGGTTGCTTTAGCAGAACGCGGGGGAGATGTCAGCACACAAGTCCTGTTTCCTTGCTTTGCATGAAATCTCCCGCTCCTTGTTCTGCTGCCTTCACGGTGCTGAGTGTTTTCCGTGCTTGCAGAGGGGACGCTTGTCCTTGGCCATCCGTGGCTGTGTGCTCCGGCGGGGGCCGTGGGCTGTGGCCGGCCCCCGGGGCGCTGCCAGGAGCCGAGGGCGTGTGCCGGGGCTGGGGTGGCCGGGCGTCCTCGTGCTGGCTGCCTGCGTGTCCTGCAGCCTCCTGTTCGCTGCTGCGCCAGCGCCCGCTGCTGCTGGAGCCGCAGGCTTCTTCCTGGTATCCCGTGCAGTCCTGCGTGTCTTTGACCTAAATCACACCGCAGCATCCTGATTAGTGTTAAGTAACCAGCTTTTCTCTACTTCCTATGCTGTCAGATGTGGTTATTTTCCAGACAAGCATATCCTCAGTTTTCAAAGCCCTGTCCTTGGATTATACCTCCAAGAAAAGACCTTTTTGTGTATGACTGAACAAAGTATTTTTCAAAGTGATTTTCAGTCTTTCGAAGAGCATCAACTGCTGCAATACGAACCTCAGGTAACCTGATAATGAAACCGATCTGCTGCACGGCTGTGAGCACAGAGCGACCAGCCTCTCTCAGAGGGAGAGCAGGGTCAAGTGCTGCAGCCAAGTGCAAACTGCAGCTGGAGCAAGAGCAGAAGGACCACGAAAAGGAGAAAAAAGCATAATATACAAAATCTTTGTAGGAGAGCAGTCAGATACAGGAGTCAGATTCAGGAATCAGATGGATACAGGAATCAGATTCTGGGTTTTTGTTTTGTTTTGTTTTTTAATCTCTTTTTTAAAGAGATATTTGCTCCTCTGAGGAAGTGAAAGAGTCCTTCTTAAATCATAGAAATGGCCAGATCGTCTTCTGGTTAAAAAAACAAACCCTAAAATGGTAAAATCGATCTGGACTGCAGAACGATGAGGAGGCTGAGCTGATCTCCTGCTTACGGCCTGTACTGTCGCCATTGGGCAGTGACTGATTCTGAGACAGTTTAGCTCCCCGGCCCGCAGGCGCCGGTGGCCGTGGAGGAGCGGCCAGGACCCTGGCCGGCCCCCGCTCCGTGCACAACGTCCCCCTGCCCGTCCTTCCTGCCTGCTGCTCCGCAGGGAACAGGGCACGAGTGACAATACCTGTCCTCTGCGCTTTAACTACTCTGGAATTGTTCTGTGGCGTCACAGGCGTTTGGGAGCATTTAGTGCAGAGACAGAACTGGCACTATTCAGGAATCAAATGGCTTTTATTTTTGAATATCATCTACTATGGGACTTACATTAAAGTTATTGTAGAGCAGTGCCAATCAATTTCCATACATGAACAAGATCAGTTCTTTTGTAATTTTTTCACTTTTTCCACATGCTTGGGCTATCCATTTCCGATTTCATGTGATACTACCCAACAGTAATATACAGGGCTCTTCGTGAGTAGAAGTTTAGAGTTGAGAGGTTTCTTCACGGCCCTGGCTTTAGCCTCTTGGTTGCTTGCTTTGCGTGCTTTGTGCACCAGTATTGCTGCTGCTTTCACCACTGCCGAGAAAATGGTTTTGCTCTTCATTAATCTGTATCAGTCAGCCTCCAGGGCACAGTGTAACAACTCCAGAGACTTCTTTACCTACAGGTTTCATGTACTATAGCAGAAGATAGAGCTGTGTTTCTAATCCTCTGTTCTTGTTAGAGAAAGCTGTGGCTCCTCATATGCCCAGAGCATCGTAGTGTGAGGACTGAAGGTAGTTTTTGGCTATTACGTGCATCAGAATTGGCTGTACATTAATATCATAATAGGAGTTAGCAATTAGTGATTCCTGCTACTTCAGAGAAGCCAGATTCTTCTCCAGTTGCTGCACCACTTCTGTTACCAACCTGGAGAGAGTCCCTCCTAACTCGTATGCGGGTTTCCGAAAGACAGGAGTTTTCTGCCACCCTCCCTCCCCGGTGTAGCCCAGACCTGCTGGCAGCTGCGGTGCCTGTGCCTGATCCTTAAACAAATGCTGGTCCTGGATCCATGATCACTGTGTTAGCATGGGGCAGACAGATCGATAGACGCCGAGTTGTTGTAATGAATTGAAAGTCACTTTAATAAATTAAGAAATAAAAGGATTTGATTTTGTTATGCTTAGTGAATTTACCAAGGGACTTGGCTATTAGGAGCTTGATCTACATCCTACTCGCTGTGATCGTGTGCTGTTAACTGTTAAGATGCTGGTGTCTTCCCGGCTGAATAATTCATGGGGAAGCATACACTGGAGCTGCTGCTCTGTGCCCGCTGCCTGCCGCCAGCTTTGGCTGCTTCTGAAGCCGTGGGATAATGCAGCAAGTTCCAGTCTCTGTTGATTCAGGACTGGGGGCTGCATTTCAGTTGACTGGGTGGCATTTCAGGCTGCAGCAAACACCTTAAAACTCAAAAGCTATTGCAGCTGAAGAGTTAGGCAGAACAGGAGATAAATCCCAAATAGTTCTAGGTTCCTGTTTGTTTGATTATTTTCCTCCATAAAACAGAAAAGAGCAGTAATGGCACAATTAAAGGCAAGTCAGAAAGTATGACTGTTAAGAGTCCATCAGCAATATTAAGTGTTGTCCTTATTTTGTGGATTATGTTCTCAGTGGAGACGGTTTTATGCTCTGCTAATTCAAGAAATGGGGATAGAAAATACCGTTCTGTCTTAGGCTGGAAGTTGATAAATAGCAAAGGTCAGTGATTAATTTGAAAAGGACACTTTTTTTTTCATTATTTTTCTCTGAGTTGTAAGACTGAGATCTAGTATCAGGGATGTCTTCATATGACACTGCTTTCCCCCGAGCTACTCAGCATCTCCGCAGAAGAGTAGCAGTTGTTTGGCACAATGTGCTGGACTGTGAGATCTGCAGTTTCAATTTTAAAACTCCCAGGGAAAGTAAATTGGGGGAAAGAGAAGAAAAGAATAACGGTGTAGCCAGTCATTTTGCTGGATGGCTGTGTGACAACTCGCCTAAACGCTATAATTCACTTATAAGTGTTCGAAGGAATGCAATATGTTTGTTCATTATTGATGGGTTTTTGGACGTTGCAGAGCTAAGGCGGCTCCCTGGGCGCTCTGCTGCAGGGCACGGCTCTTGCGCCTCTGTCAGAACGAATTCATAGTCCTCACTCCTACAGAAAAGATACGTCAGTGACCTGGGAGAGCCGCTGTGAAGGGACATAATCTTGTGTAGGAAATGATGGCATGCAGCTGTCTAGACAGGAGTGGAGTGGGAGCCAAGGGTGCTGGCGGGGCTGCTCCTGTGGCTTCACCTTCAGCGACCTGGGGCTCCTTAACTTCGTGAACCAACGTTGTCTTCTCCTTGTGCTCAGGTTGTTAGACAAACTTGGCTCCTGATTTGGGCTGAACTTTACAAATCTCTAGTGCTTGAATTTCTTAGTTTTACTGATTACTTGAGAAAATGAGTGGGTTTGTTTGACACGAGCATGAGGTTTCCCTTCTTGCAACAGAGGAGATAGCAGCTGCCAGGGTAATGGCTTCAGCAGGATGGTCGCTGCATTTTCTGGCAGTTGGATGACTGCATACCAAGTAGCTTCCAAGCTGGAAAGAGAAACAGAGACCTTAAAAAAATACTGCCATTTCCTTAATCTTAAAAAAAAAATCAGATAACTTTGAGACTTTGAAAGAGTGAGTAATGTTTGCCATTTCCTTCAGATACCAGTCATTTATACTGCCTTTATTCTGGATATTTTCTGTGTTTTTACAACAGCATCAGCATTCTTTTCTTTTACTGTTAAAAAAAAAAAAGAGAATGTTTATATATAGCAGAAATGCCAATCACTGGAGTAAGAATTAAGATGAGGTTTGAGGCAGCTCGCTCCCTTTTCTAACAGATGTATACATGTACATATATATGCATGTACGTACAGCTCCTGCTTTGCTTCCTATTAATTATCTTCACTCAGGATGATTTTCAAAAACCTTCTGCTGATCATGTCAAAACAAAACATTTTGCAATCTGCCTGTGAGTTAAAACAAGCTCCTTCCTGACAGCACCGGGGAAATGGCTCTGTCTGATGCGGAGCGTTTCTTCTCTCAGGTATTGACTCTGCTTTTGGTAGAACCCCTCAGAGCTGTCAATACCCATCTACAAATGTATGGAAATCACACCTTAGAGTCGCTGGAGCGCTGCTGGTGAGCGGTGCGGGCTCCCTCCGTGCTCTGCCTGCGGGAACAGGCACCACAGGAAGGTCCCTTCTGCTCCACCACGTCTGCTCTTTCCTGCACCTTGTCATTCAATTTACTGTATGCACCCATAAATGCTAATGGTATTGCAGCTGAGGGTCAGTGAACAGAACTTTTTTTACTAGTTTCCTTAATTTATTCTGCTTCATTTATTTGGGAAAGACAAGACAGAGCAGATTCCCATTGAAGGAATCATTTCAGTAAAATCTGTAGTGCTGTGGCTGGTGGATGAGAGCCAGAGCTGCTTAGAGTGGACCCAGCTCGTTCGTGGTGTTGGCAAGAACAGGTTCTTTGGGACAGATCTTGAATCCTACAGCTTTTGTGTCCAGGGCAAAGCAAAGCTTGGTGCAAGCCCTGCATTGCTTTGGTTCTTACAAGTTTTCCAGGCCCTGTAGAACAGCAGTGGTGCAACAGATAGCAGGGGCTTGCTCCTTCTGGAGATGACGGATATAAAGGATGGAATAACAGTTTTGCTTCAGGCCCCAGGGCTTTTCACAAGGGATTGGTGCCTCTCATATGGTTTCCTTCTACTGCAATGTCAAAATGCTTCAGCAAGCTGGAAGGAAAGCTGGGATTCCCCTCAGCACATACGATGACCTGAAGAGATGTGCGGAATGGGAGACACCGTGGGAAGATGCAGTTTTGTTCCCAGTTTGTTTTCCTCTGGAAGGCAGGTGAGAGAAGACAGGCCCTTCTCCCTGCAGGGCTCCTGGCCATAGTGGGCTGCTCTGCGCAGCCTTGTGTGTGGGCACTGGGCGAGGCCCTGCCCCGGCTGTGCGCCGCTCGCCGCGGGATGGGGATCGGGATCCGCAGTGCTCCCGCCCAGCCCCTCATGGGCTCCGGCATGGGCTCCCTCATGGGCTCCCGCATGGGCTCCCTCGGCCGCTGCTGTGCCCGGCACGCGGCCCCGGGCGGGGCGGAGGGCCCGTGGGGCGGCCGCGGTTGCCCCCGCCCGCGCGTGCTCCGGGCTCCCGCGGCGGGACCGGCAGCTCCGGTACCCCCTGCGCGGCCCGCAGCGCTCCGGGGG
>JAUBOD010000328.1:258372-279493 GCA_032353885.1 Nothura maculosa
TGCCCCTGCTTGAGCAGGGGGGTGGACTAGATGATCTCTAGAGGTCCCTGCCAACCTCAACCATTCTGGAATTCTGTGATTCCAAAGTGATAGATGTTCATACTCTTTAGAATTTCAGTAACACATTCATATGGACATGATGAGCCAGCTGTGGTAGAGCAGACAAGTCCTGCTGGCTCCATGGTATTTTGCAGATAACCACTGAAGAGAGTATCTTTCAGAAACCTCTTCTCCGAGGTGTGTGCTGTGAGCAGACTCATCCTGCCAATGGTTTTGACAGCTCAGAGGCCACGCAGCGAGTGCCGTGTTGGATCTTGCGTGGGCTCGGAGGAGGCCGGTCAGCATCCTGGCAGCGCAGGGAAGCGGCACGCTGGGATGTGATGGCAACGGATGCACAGAGGCAGTGGAAGCCAGCAGACTCGGTTCTCACTGTCAGTGCCAAGTTATGTAGCTTTTTACATGTTTGCTTATGAAAAAATGGCGAATAACTGACTTTGCTTACATTTTCGTTATGCACAAGAAGAAGAACAAATGCAAAACTTGGCTTTGTGTAACCTCTGGTATTTTGTTTGACTTAATGCGTTCTTCACAAATATTGCAACAGCTGTTGCCATACTTGTCCATATTGCCCTAAAATAATGCATTTCAAAATGCTCTCTTGGAGCCTCTGATTTACCCAGCAGAAAAGGATTTCTTTGGATAACATTGTGCTATAACTTGCTCTTTCACTTGACTTAAGTGTGATTTCTTCCTCTTCTTTTCAATGCGTGCTTTTAAAAGTCTCTGCATTTTAGATTTTCATAATGACCTAACGATAGGGTCGGGTTGTCAGGTAAAAATTGGTGATTCCTGTTGTTATTATCAAAGGTAATTGCATATTCTGACAGAGTAGAGTTGTAAGTTAATCAATCTGATGACAAAACAGCATGCAATTCACCAAGAAACAATTTCTGTTCTATATCCTAAATAGAGTGTTTGATAGGAACACTGTAGCAATGGCTGTGCTGCAAAATTTCATCATACAAGATAATTGCTTGTAATTACAGAAATTTCTTCAAGGGAAATCATCCTAATATGTTCCTGTTAAGATATAAAATTGCATTTGAATCCTTTTATGGGATTGATGTGGTCTTTCTTCCTTAATGTGAATGGACTTCGTAACCCTCTGTTTTATCTGAAATCAGCCTTTTAATACTGCTCGTCGGTTTGTATCTTTGCGAAAGCATAGTAAAATTTAGAGCAAAAATCAATAGTATGCACAAAGCTTCTGTCAGGCTGGTTCTCGGAGTTCAGTGAAGGCCTCCTTTGAAGGAGGAGTGTTTCTGTGTGACAGGCAGGGTATAAGACTTAAGTTCTTAAGCGTGAGGATGCTGTCAGTGCCGTAGCTCAGGGACGCACGCGCATCAAGACATCGCAGCCCTTCAGCTGGGGCAGGAGACGCGGGAGTCGGATGCGGGTGCTGGGCCGGACGCACTCGCTGCCTGGGCGGGGAGAAGAGCCCGGCTTCTCTTTCCTTGGTTTGTCCCTCTCTGCGATGGCTCCGGTCCTGGCTCAAACCAAATACAACGCTACGTCCCCTCGGTATGTCTGGCTTACTAAGAGATGGAGTTAGATGTCAGAATCCCTTTAGGTTACTCTTAGAGTAGTGTTGTGAGTTACTACCTTCTGGCTGCACAACTGTTATTTTAATCCAAGAGCCTCAAATAAATGTTTGTCAGGAGAATTTTCAGTGTCCAAACAAGGAATTGTTTGTGTGCTGGTGAATGCAACATAGGCAAGGAGATGCTTAGGAGTCCTTTCTCCATGGATTTAGCTCAAGATGCTGGGGGAAGATGAGTGGGAGACTTGTTCCAGACACTGTACAGTAAATGTCGTTTGAAAAATGTAGACCTCAGGGTTATGCTGGAAGTCCAAGAAGCAAACTACTTTTCTCTTCACCTACATTAAATTTTACCATGACATCCATTTTTAAGGAAGTCTGCATTTGAATTGTGTGCTAGCTTTCTTTCTGGGATATTCTTCTGCATCTCCTTCTCTTCCCAGATTTGTTGCATTATGCAACTTAAAACCAACATCTCCTATTTGAAAGGACAGGAATATTTCAAGACTCAAGTAATAGTCTTTGGTGTTACTGTTGTGATCTGTACTTTTTGACAATGAACAGTAAGTTATATTTTGAATTAAAATATCTTTAATTCCATGGAAGTGTTACATGGAAACCAGTTGCCTCTTTTCCAGAGTGATGTTTGTTTGGGCTGTGGCTCACGTCACTCAGATGGGCGTTTCACTGGCCAGCCTGGCCGAGGCGGAGCTGCTGCCAGCAGAGCTGCTGCCAGCGGAGCCGGGCACGTGCGAGTGACTCCAGCTTGTGGTGCTCTGCTGAACCGTCCGCTTAAATCTCTCTGGTAAGCCGGAGTTGGTGGTGTGGTGGCACCAAACACAGACCAGCTGCACTTGGCTCAGCTATCACCAGGATCCACTTAGACTGGCTCTCATGTTGCTGCTCTCCTGCCAGAGCAACTCAGTGCAGGGCCGCTCGGGTGGAGCTGACCTCCCGCCTTCTTGCTCTTGGTGCGGTGGAGCTCCGGACTTGGCACGACGCTGGGTCCACACCTGGCATGGAGGGCACGGGTTTTCAGAGGAGGCTTCGTGAAGCAGAAGTGACCAAGCAGCCCTTGGGGACGGTCTGGCCGTGCTGTGGCTGCAGGCACCGCTCTCATGGCCTGTCTGCTGCTCCAGGAGCTGAGTAAGCTGGTGCAGATGTTTGCCAGTTGACCGTAGAAATCTGCCTCCATCTTGGATTAATTCTGAGGCTGTATATTTGCAAAGAAGAATGCCAAAATACACTGTATACTAAACTGCCATCAGAGCACTAAAATAATGCTCTGATCTTATGGTAAGCCCAGCTATCCTTTTTTTCTTGTTTTACCTTGTAATTATTTTTGCCAGAATATGATGAGCTCACACCCTGATAAGTGTGAGCCCCACGTTTGGAGTGCAAGGTAAGGCAGCTCTGCTGAGAGTCTTCCTGCTGTCTGCGTGTCCCTGGCAAACCCGCTGTTTTGTAACTGCCTGCAGCAAACACTGCTGCTGTGGATTATCCACACGGATGACTCCAAGGGGCTAGCAGTTCTGCCTCGGCTTAAGATGGAATTGCACATTAGCAGCCATGAATTAAGCCCCATAAAAGCGTTCTGCTATTTTTACTTGAAGTGGTAGGGAGGGGGGACTCAGGCTGATACATAAAATATCCAGCTGTGTTATTCATCTTAATTGGGACTTCAGCAAGACTGTTCAAGTTGGCACCATCCCATTTTCCGTGGAAAACTGACTTGTTATGCTTGGAGAGCCTTTTCATTAATTTCTATTTCTGAATCTTGCACCTTACCCAGATGCAGACCCACATCTGGTAGTGAGACCCATTGCCAGTCTGCCAAAATGTGGGGTCCATACCACAGGGTCTGCCCCTTAAATTTACTCTTTCCTCAGCATGTCCCTGATGCCCTCCTGTGTGTGAGTTTTAGTTTCTGCTTACACTTCTGAAGTGCTAAGAGGCAGCAGAGCCATGAGTTGGCACAGCAGGGAATTCCTTCACCATGCATGCTGTTGTTATTAAAAGGCATTACAATTGCAGGACTCTGAAATGCAGCAAATCTTGGAATGACCTTGTCATCCATGTGAGCCTTGGCTGGTCAAAGTGCCTAGGAGAGCTGGCCAGACTTGGTTGAAAGAAGTTATGTGGCCTTTTCCTCTCTATATTTCCTTTTAACTGGTGCACTTGCAGCTAATCCCAGTTCATGTCTTGCCACTGGAAGAGCCTTACTGGCATGTAGTTCTTGGCCACCGCACTGTTTTTTTGCTCGTATATTCCATTCCTTCCTGTGTCCTGCATATTTGTGCTCCCTAAGCCGTGAGTGATGTAGGTCTACTGCTTTCTGTGCATGTTCAGTGCTTGGCACAGCTGGGTCCTGGTTTTTGTTGGCCTCATGCAGTGTTGTGCTATTAATGAGCTAGTGGGACATAACCAGTGGAAGAGTATGCAGCATGGAATAATGTATTGGTGAAATGATGATCATTCTCCCTTCAGCTGAAACGTTGTGGTGAGGGAAAGGCTGCTCTGCTGTTTTTGTTGCCATTTCATTTAAAAGAAGAGCAGTTTCCATTTGTGTCAGAACCAGCTGGTGGTTTTATTTTGGATAGCTGTCTCTGTAAGTCCCCTCTGGTGCGTGGACTCCTGGCTTCTTGTCAGCAGAGCTGCTGCTGTTGAGAAGTCTGCAGAGAGACATAGTTTGGGGTAGCAAGAGCTGAGAAATCATTTGGAGATCATATTTCCATCTCTTTTTGGGGGGTCAGATCAATGTTCCTCAGACTAAAAAGCAGAATAAAACATCTTTCCTTCAGGAAATAAAGTAACATTCTCAGAAGATAGTAATATCTTGCATCTGTTTTCTTCAGTCTACCACAAGTTATTAGTAACACAAAAAAAAGATAGATTTCTCAGGTTGTAGAAAAGGCAGATTAAGCTCTAGAGTATTTTGCACTTAACAAATGTGCTTGATAATGAGCCAAAAGCTGTCATTTCCCTTTTCATCCATTACAAAAATATATTAACACTGTCAATCAGCAGGCTTCAGAGGTTAGATAAATACAATGGGCGTCTGCTTTTAGAAGTTTTAATATATCACAGTATCAGGTTACATAAGAGAGAGAAATGTGCTGTATTGGCATATGCCCTTATTGTGCTTCAGCTCTGATGATGCTAAGCACCTGGTATTTTGAAATCTGTGCTAATTTTGTTGATAAAAACGTAACATGGCCTGTTGGGCAGTGGATGGGAATGAAATCCTGAGCTCGTTTGACAGGACCAGTGCCGAAAGCAGTGAAGGACATTAAGGCCGGCTATTGGAGTTAGCAAAACCGTGCGGCCTTGGCACCACGTGCATCACACACATTAATGCAGCTGGTTTGTGCTGATGGGCCTTTCAGACAACAGGTTCTGCAGTTTGCTGTTCTTCTGCCAGTATCTTCTGAGCAATCAGGAGGAGCCCGTCGAGCCTGCAGCCCAGGCTAAACCTGGCTTGAGTTAGCCGAGGAACTACTGTTGTCTTGAGATCTGTTGTACCTGGGTCTCATCTGCTATTTTCCTGCATTGGGACATGAATGTCAAATAGGATACCTTCCTTTTCTGACTTTCTGGGTTAAGCTTAGAGCCTTGTCATACCTTGTCTTTGATATTCATTAAGAAAGGAATTTCTTGTTTTAATAGATTTCTTTATAAATCTATAAAATGTAGAAGTGTTTTTTTTCTGCTTTTGCTGTTTAAAAAGCAAAAGTCTTGTAAGAATTTTAAGATAATGAAGTTTTTATGCAGTGTAGTGAGTGATTCAGAAGAGATTACTTTATTCTGTTAATGGGATAAGAAACAGGCTTTGGGAAGATGTGTTCTGACAAGTACGATTAGAGAATTAAGTCCCTGGGAGAGGTGGACTGAGTTTTGTGCTGTAAATTTGTTTCAAACGTAGTGACTGTTTTGGTTGATGTGTGCAGCCCCATATCTGATTTGATGCTGAGAAAATAAACTGAATTTCAGACTAGTTAAAAAACAGTTGCTCTGTTGGTTGATTGGATATTGCTCTTGTGCCCTTGTTTTTATGCTGAAATGATCTTCATACGTTTATTTCTTTATATAAATATACCATATATATATTTCCCCCTTTTTTAAAAAAATGAAGATATTCGATATTTGTCTTGATTTCTTTAGTGGTTCTGATTGTTTGCAGTGTTTTTGGTGGGAGGAGCACAGGACAGCAGGCATTACTAACATGGCCAGGAAACTGTGAAGAACTGGGGCCTTTATGGTAATCAGGCTTTTTCAGTCCTTTCCAATTTGGGATTTGAAACTCCATTATTTTAATTGCCTTGCTTTGCAGCTAAGACATCTAGGTCTTCTAAAATGAAACTGTAGATATGTTGCAGTTTTAGAGTTAGAAGCGTTGTGGCTGTTTTAAGTGAAGATGGTACAGGATTATATACTTGATTTGTTATAGTTCCTTAATTCCGCCTGCCTCAGCACTTTCTTGGCAGCTAATTGCTCCGCGGCCTCGAGAAGCGTTCCAGAAGTTGCTGAGACGCGGCTTTGCCCACATCTGACACACTTTCTTCCTTGGTTATGCAGCAAACAGGCACCCTGGATAATTGGCAAAGAAGCTCTCCTGTGGCCTGGGTACCGTCCTCCGCACTTTCTGCTATGGAGCTGCCCATCTCCAAATGTGGCATTTGTTGCTCTGGGATGCAGATGTCGATAGCGAGTCAGAGCTGTGTTTTGGGGAGAAGAGAGGGTGAGGAGAAATCTTGCACAGTGCATGGGTGCTCATGAGAGAGACCCCAAACGCTCTTGTGCTCCTGCTCTGGGTGAGACCTCGCAGCAGCGGTGTGTGCCTGCTCCCTTGTCTTCATGTGGCTTTAGCCTAGAGCTTCTCTGGTTTTCTTTTTTTTTCCCCTTTTTTCTTTTCTTTTTTTCTTGCCACAGACACTGAATCAGAAGCCAAATATTATTCAGAAATGTTGCCTTTGAAGCTTAAACTTTTTGCTTTGATGTGCAGTTTGAGCAGCGTGTGTGCTCGCTGCCGGCGATTGATTGTATTTAATTGCACAGATACCAACTAGCAATGCTGTTCCTGTGCTAAATGATTTAAGAAAATTCAAGGCAACGTATCAGGTTTCACTAAGAGTTGGCACAAATAAAGCAACCAGGTGTTTCTTTTCATATACATGAGGAAAATACAGGGCTCCTCCTGTGGTGGTGAAGCCAGCGACGTGCTGAGCGTAGCTGCTGGGGTTGTGCCTGCCTGGCACGGGGCTGTCACCGGCTCCTCCACAATGTGGAGCACCCGGAGCTCTTGCAAAAGGCTCCTTGGGTACCCTTTACAATGCAGCTTGCCAGGAGGAAGGAGGCACTTGCTCCCTTCTTCTCAGCTACGTGTTTTTCTAACGCTGGGAGATCAAACAAACGAGAATTGATAGTTTAGATTACAAGACATGATTTGTGTTGAAGCTGTTAATCACTGGCAACAGCTGTTTCCATGTTGAAGTGTTTTGGTTGTTTTTAATTGTCAGACCAGCGCGTGATGCGCTGATTCCTGACCTGAAATCTTGCAGAGCTGAAAGGACAACATGGAATGACCTTGAAAAGAGGTATCATTTTGGGCTGAAGGCAGTGCTGTGCTTATGATTTGCAGGTTTCAGTGTTCAATGTTTCTGCTGACACTACAAGAAAGACTCCAGATGTGAAAGGATCCACCTTGGGCCCAAATACTGGGCAGGTCCAGGGTTACGAAAACATTTGCCATCCAGCATGTTTTAGAGATTAAGCAAAACAAGGCCTCCTGAATGAAAGCTGGAGTTTCATCTCAAGTAGAAGAGGAAAACAAAAGTATGGTCTTTAACTGTAGATAAGCATATACTTGCATAGAGGTCTGGGCTGTTCCTCTATACACAATGACTTTGCATGAACAGCACCTTCCCGGGGCCTCTGTTGTGAGGCTGTGCGGGGAATACGGGCCCTCCGGCCTGTGCTGCACAAGGGACGGCCTGGGTGTCCTGGCAGCCCCTCTGGATCCGTGACTGGAGTCGCTAGGTTTGTATCGTCACCTTCTTGCACAAGAGTGACAAACGTTGCGAGCTGGGTACCCAGGGAATCCGCGCTGTGAGGCAGCCTGTCATCTGGTCTCCGGCAAAGCAGACGAGCTCCCTGGGAGGTTAATGCCGGCAGCTGCGTCACGCTGACACCGGGAGGAGAGCCAGCTGCTGGGGAGCGCGTCACTGAGGACAGCACGTGCTTTGTTAGCCCGCTGACTAACGAGCGGTTCCGAGGAGCAGAGTCTATTGAGCGATGTTGACCTACTGAAGGAAGGCCAGGTAATGCTGCATCCTTTAAAGAGCAGCCCGGTGCTGCTCTTAACTGTTACTTCCCCAGAAACTGCTTCAGTTTTTCATCAGTTTTCTTCAAGATACCAAAGAAGTCTTGGGAAAAGGAGAATGTTTTGTGAAAAATGAAAATAGTCTGTGATAAGACTCAAAGTAAATTGTCAAATATGAGTCATTTATCTCTTTGCCACACTTTAAAATCCAGGGGGTGCAACAACCCGCTGTTTATTGAGAGGTGCATTGTACTACATTAACTTTTGCTTCTAGTTGTCTAACCGTATTCCAATATTATAATCTCATAATTGAGTATTCTTATCTGTGTTGTGAGGTTTAGATTATTATGGAATCTCACACATGAGTTATGTATTGGTCTATTTCCCTTATCAGGGATGATAATGTTCCCGATCTTCCTCGTTCTGCATTTGAAAATGCTGCATCCCGGGCCTCTCCAGTACTGTGTTTTCATTTCAGTTGATAAGTCTCCCTGTATCAGTAGTCCAGGGGCTTCCAAGGTCCTGATAGGCTCTGTGGGAGGCTGCGGAGTAGGAAGTGATAAATGCCAACCTGAACAATTGGTGCTGCCTGCAGAGTTGCTTTGTATAGAAGATTGACAGATGTGAAATAACACATTGGAGGAGAATTTTCCTGGGGGAAATTTAAACTAAAAGATGCTGACCTGTATTCCCAGGAAAAAGGCATGACTTTGAAGGTGTAATGAAACTTGCTTCCATTTATTCTCAAAATAATGGAATAATATCCGTTCTCAGGGAATGGATAAATATGACAGGTGAGCAACAAGCATGTGCAGAGGCTACAAGAGGCAGACTAGCTGAATTTATTTTTTTCTTTAAACTTTTTTCTTAGGAGCTGAGTTAATGATTATTAAAATATTACCATGAAGCTGTTTCTCCTTCTTGCTGCTTACGGCAGCCTGTGCTGGCTGCGGCTGCTGCCGAGCGCGCGGCCCCGGTTGGGGCCAAGGCCGCCGTGCCCGGCCCGGCCCGGCTCGCCCGGCGTCGCCTGCGCTGCGTGACTCGGTCTCCTCTTTGCTGACAGTGTCAAAAGCCTTGAGGTCTGAGACACTGATGACCTGCCAGATACAACATTTACTTCTTAAATAGGCTGGTAGATTTTCTAGTTTTGACCATAACTATCTTTAACCCCCTAATTATCTCCTCTGAGTCATATTTGTGTTCCAGTGTGCAGGAAAAAAAAGTAGGATTCCCTCATTATAGATAAATGTATTATCTACATCATAACTTACACCCTCTTTTCAGACCTCTCTTTCATTACAATATATGCAATTTCAGGTCTTGCATATTCCTCCAGAGACAATATTAAATAGATTATTAGAATATCTATGGTCTTGCTAGTTGTCTACCTGTCCACTTCTGTGCAAAATATTCTTTAGTAAGTGTTCTTTAATCCCAGAAACCTGGAACCCTGCCTGTTCTCCCAAGCACATCCTTTTGGAGGTGGAATAAACCTTGTGCTGTGGTGTTAGAGTGACAGTTGCCATAATGTCTGTGATGTTCAAAGCATACGGTGAACAGGCTCTGTTGCAGCTCTGCCTGCTTCTTTGGGTCTGAAACCTGTGGGTCTTTGAATGTCTGAAAAGTGTGGGTTCCAGTGGACCCTGGCATTTAATTGCCTGACACCTACTGTCTTTGCAAACAGCCTTCCCATGTGAATAGTAGCAAGTCCTTTGTGTGCACCCGGACTCCCCTGGCGCCGTGGACAGTCCTGGTGCTGTTGACTCGTGCCAGAACCTGGTGAAGTTCTCACCTTAAAGTGCTGCTCTGCACATTGCTGCGTGTGGCTCCCGTGGCGAGGAGCCGTTGGAGGCCCTGGGGTTCCGGCACCGGCTCCGTTTTGTACCGAGTTCAACGAGGGTTTTCATCACCATTACGTGCCGCCCCTCGCGTGGAGGCACAAGCTGCAGAGTGTGAGGCGGCTGCAGCGCTTGCCGCCCAGCCTCCCGTCCTGCTCCGCCCGGCCCGTAGCCTCTGAGGCGGCGGTTCCAGGGCAGTCAGCGCTGCTGAGGAGACGCGTCATCGCCAGCGGCCCCGAACCGGCACCGGGTGGCGGCTCCTGCTGTGGTGATTCCTGTCGTCTCTCCTTGGTGGGCGCTTTCTGTTCTGGACCTGCGCTGGATTTGGTGTCCGCCCCGTTCCTGTGCGTTGTGCCATGGCGGGCAGGTTGCTGTGGCACGCCAGGCTTTGCCCCCACGGGAGCTGACTGTCGCTTTGCAAGCTCACAGTCATGGAGATGCAGCGTTTTGACTCTCTTGACTTTCTTGTGACTCGTGAGAAGGAGGGAGCTCTACAGGCATCCTCTGCTGGAGGAAGGGCCATGTGAGTGTGCTAGTTGGGAGGGAGGGAGATGATTCGAAGGGCTGCAGGCAATTCCTGTGTCCCAATGCAATTCCTTCCTGTAAAATGGGAAAGTGGATGCAGTGGGCAAAAGTCTTACAGATTGCAGTAAAGGTGCCTTTCTCAGCCAGAAATAAGATTATTCTCTCAGCTGCAGTGGTCGGTACTGTTCAGTTTGTCTAGCCCGGTTCCATTCAGTCACTGGCAACCGGGATGACAGGACAGGTGCCCGCAGCAGGGACGACGATGCCCTTGAGGGCAGTGGGCTCCGGGGCTCTGCAGTCTGACTCTGCAGTAGGCCGCCCTGAAATACCCACTGGCTCCTTCCTGCCAGAGCCCTGGCCCTGCCGGGGCTTTTATTGTGCTTTTAGTTCTGTTTGTGAGATTCGTCTTACTGAAGGGAAACAAGAGGAGCTGTGACGTTATCCGGTTCTGTTTGCTTAATGCATTTCATTCTGCTAACTCAGTCTGCCGTTGACATTTTACTGATTTACCAAGCTGTGCGTAAGACACCCATAGTTTTGTTTCTTCTCTGTTTTCTGTTGCACTTGGTGCTTGTACCTGGTGTTAGTGTCCAGTTGGATTCAAGAGACTGAAGTTGTTTTCCACCAAGCAAGCAGGAAGTTGCCTTCTGAATCGTGGCCGTGTCAGCTGGCTTGTGCTAGTGTACTCTTTGTTTGCCAGCTACCCTAGTCTAAACATATGTATGTTTTTGAAAAGTGTCTTTAGTTAATTTACACTACATCTGTAAATTTGGAAGCTCCTAAAAACTGGCCTGGAGCTCTGGCACTGACGTCTGTGACCTACTGCCTGCTGCTCCTCTCTGCTGCTGACCGGGTGTTGGGGCTCTGCTGTCGCTCAAAACCGAGTGGCAAGGTTGACATCTCCTCTTTAGTGAGTAACCCAGCATTTTATGAGTGTGAGCAGGGCCACCAAAATGCAGCCATTGCAAAATGAAATTTGATAATTGTAGATTAACTCACAGATATGGTGGACAAGAAATCAGCACTCTGTTCAGCCGGTGCATTTCTCACAGCGCTGCCAAATGAACTGCGCTTGTGTTTGACGGTGGGACTGCCGCCCTGGCTTCGAAGCGTCCTGCAGACGAGCGTGCCCTGCAGCGAGCGCAGCTCTGCTCGCGCTGCGTCCCGCTGGCTCTACAAGGTGCTCAGCAGCTCCTTGTTCTCGTTTCCATTGTGTGTTCTGTTCTGCCTCTGGCATCTGCAGTGTTCATGAGACAATTCCATCTCTGTTTCGCTGTCATGGGCTAATGCTTGGTGACTGGTGACAGTAATAGGCACCACACTTGTGAGATCTCTGTGAACTTGCTTGCGTCTGTGCAAAGAGCTGCCGCCAAAGCCGCTCCTTTTGGAGGATTAGAATCACATCATTACTGGAGGGAGTTCAGAGGAGAGCGAGAAAAGTGATTAAGGGCCTGGAGGGACTGGTGTATGAGGAAAGATCAAAGAGGCCAAATTTGTATCATTTGGATAACTGACAGTGAATGGGGAACATGAAAGTCCATGATTACTGAATGTGAATAAACAGGGAAAGAGGGGGAGAGAATCAGGGTGGGATGGTGGGGGCATGGGATTACATTAGCAAGGGGGAAGCAGCTGTTGAAGAGCAGGGAAATTGCCCAACAGTAAGATGAGTTAGGGTATTAAAGTCAGCTCTTGTAAGAAAACCAACGACTTAAGCTACTGCTTTTTGGTTTCCTGATGTCTATGATTAAAATGTTCCAAATAGCGTTGGATGTACAAAGCCAAGATGCGTGCAGACTTTACTCCGTGTTGTATCTGTGTATTTTGTTTGATGTTGGTGACTACATTTGCATAGTCTAGCTGCTAAATTAGGCAGAACTTGCTGAACTCTGCAGCGGATGGGGCGCCACGGAAAGCAAACCTTTCCTGGCCGTTTTGTCAGACTGCTGCAGGTTGCTCCCATTCTTTTGTCCTCCTTCCGTTACCTGGGATTTTGAGAAATATGTACTGCACCATACCAGTACTTCTGTCACTTTGATTCAGAGCTTTGGACTACAGCCTAGTTATTAAACTGAGATCTAGGACTTGACTTTCCAAGCTAGCAATTTCGGGAGTTATTGATGTTTCAGATAATGTTTCCACTACTCTGCTCTAAAAATATGCCTTCTGCCAGGCACCCATTCTCTTGCATCTCGTGGCAGTTATTTCATACCTCTCTTATTGAGTCACTTTATTAACAGCCTTTGAAATGCCTCTGGAATTCTTGTGAACTGATTGGTTTTCTTCTTTCTGCGGATCTTAATAAGATATTGATAAATGAAAAGGAAAAAAAAAAAGCTTCAGAAATTCCAGGCTTAAGTTCCAGCTGTGAATCTTTTGTTTTCAAACTATAATTGGTTGTTTTTCCTAAAGTGGCAGCTATTTGAAGTTGTTTGGGCAGACTGGAAAGGTTTCTTTCCCAGCTGTATATAGTACCAAAGCCCAGTAACAGGGTTGGTACCATCACCAATTCTATATTTTTCTGTCTCACTGTTGATTTAAAGTAGATCTTCTACATTATTTCTTAGCATACTCAGTATAAACAATCATATGCAACAGAACTGCAATGTACCCACTGTTTCCAAAATCCAAAGCTCTTTATAGTTCATGCAGTACAATTGTTACTTTGCCATTAGAAGGAAACTAAGAGGATAAAATTCAGAGAAGGAGAATAGTCCATTGATTTGGGGAGGTAGCCCTGAACAAATACTCTGCCAGCTGCAGAGAATGAAGTGAAAGGCTGATAGCTAGAGAAACTATCAGCCAGTCCAGCTGTCTTTGTTTTATTCTTTGATGCTTTTTGGTTGAGAGATGATTAAATGGGCATCAAAGGCTTGTTTTTATGCTCTGTAACTTCAGATAGCATCTCCAAGCTGTGCCCTAGCTAACTGCTCTTTGCATAAAAAATCTAGTGTCTTTTTAAGAACAGATTGAGGAATGAAGCTCAAGAGACCTCTGAAATGTGAACTCGTGATGTATGGAGCTGCAGTAGGTCTTGGGCAACTGCTGATGTGTTCATGCTGTGCTGCAGCCCTTGTCCACCTGAGCGCTCTGGTGTGTCACAGCGGTGATCATTCTCACCAAACGGAGGTGAATGTAAAGGTCTGGTTTGATGACAATTTAAATCCAGCTAGCCTAGGGTTCCCGTGGTGCTGGACTTGGAAGGGCTCCTTGTCTGACCTTGGGAGTCAGTTCTGGGAGAGCAACCGGAAACAAGTTTAGGAGTTAAACTGCAGTGGAAGAACATGCAGGGTGGGAGAAGAGCGCAGTAATTCTGGCTTTTTAATTAAGCCACTGTATGTGCTCATCCTGGTTTAAAGAAACTCTGTCTGCTTCAGGTCTTCCAGTTGAAAGCACAAGTATTTGAGACAGTCCTGTGCATCCCATCAGGAACCTAATCTACTTTTAAAAATAGATATGTCCTTAATTCTGTTTGCAGAGTAGCTGCACAGTTATACATGTGAATGAACAGTCATGTGGAAGTGCAGATCGGGTGCCAACACCATTGCTGAGGGAAGAGATGAGGTTACTGTGTCCTGCTGGTCACAGTCCCAGAACCAGATGGGACAGCTGCTTTTTCTAGACATGGGGATGTATTTATTCAAGGATGTTACTTGTTTTGATTTCATGTGGAATTGTCATGTTTTTCTGTTTAAACAACACGAGAGGAGAGGAGAAACCACAAAAACACTGAAACTCTGAAAATTTCCATGCAAGTCTTTGTAGCGAGTGTGTATGCTTCTGATGTAACCCTCAGCGCTTGAGGGACAGCGCTGACCATCACTGAGCAGAATTCACCCCTCTCCATGAGGAAGGCAGCTCCATGGGATCGAATAGTCTTCACTGTCATGGAAATGTGGTTTGTCCCATGCTAATATCTCCCACTGGTGCCTGTTGCCCGTCTCGTGCAGTGATGAGCAGGTTGTCTCCAGAGACACGTGCTGAGTGCTGCTGCAGTGATTATGTGCTGGGAAGGAACATCCCTTGGTAGCTAAAGACAGCACAAAGCCGCTTCCCGTTGCTGGCAGCAGGTGGACTATTCATCCCTAATGGCCTCTGAGACCCTGGAGCCAGCCAGCCCCTTTGGTTAATCTGTGAGGCATAAAATGCAGTTGGCTTTCAGGGGAGTGCTGGCTTTGAATGACTTAGTTATCTCCAAGCGTGGGTGAAGTCTCAGCTTAATGCTGCTTCAAAAGCGCTTCTAAGAGATCTGAAGCAAGAGCACTGTGGTCCTTGGGGGGATGCTGGGCTGAAGGATGGCAGCGATACAGAGTGTGACAATAAAAGAAGCTGACATGAAAAAGCGTTAGCAATGCTCTGACTTTAAAATAGAGTGCCATGTTCAATAACAAGTAATGTAGTGGAAAATTAATGGCAGCAGCCTAGCTGCTGTGTCACCTGGTCACTGCTTAAGCTGGTATTTTCCTAAGATTTCTTAGTATTTTGTGTTTCAGTGAGGCAAGGAGAATATCCTCCTTGAGGAGGTCTTACGAGCAAATGAAAGCGGTGCTGCCTATGCCGGTGACCTGTTTTTAAAGAGGCAAGAGGATTTAGGCACCATGTGAAGTGCCACTTCCCCAGGCTATTTCTGAGGGGGAAAATGAGGCCTCGTTCAGGTCGGAGATGCTGAGTAGCTGTTGAGCCTAGGGGACAGGCAGGAGTGGAGACAGACGTCTTAGCTCCAGAGGTCACCTGACAAAGAGATTAAAGACTCCAACGACAGGAACTGGCACAGCTTTGGACTTGCTGGTACTTGGCGGGTTTTGTAATGTCCAGACAGGTGCTAGTCACTTCCCAGAAGCTCCCTCCTTTTGTGGTTGCTAGGAATAGTTGCGCAGCTGAAGCACAAAGCAGCAGGTCTCCATGCAGGGTCCTGCAGCGGGAATAGCTGGGGCGCAGGCTCCGCGCTGACGGAGGAGCTCGTGGTGCCTGCGTGGCACGTGCGGCATCCTGGCCCGCCGCGCTGCGGATCCTGAGGGCAGAGGCCGCCCTCCCTCCTGGGGAGGGGAAGGCGCCTGGCGCGAGGCCCCTGCTCGGGGCGAGGAGGAGCTCTGCGCTGGGCCTCGCCTGCGTGCGCGGGCTGCGTTCGCGCTCTGCACGGGGAATCGAGTGTCCGCAGCCGCCTTGCCGGTGCGGAGCCGCTGCGAGCGCGGGCTGGCTGCGCGGGCCCGCTGGGACGCGAGTCCCGGCTCGGGGAAGCAGCAGCCGAGCGAAGGGAGGAGGCTGGACCAGCCACTTCGCTTTTCAGGGGTATTTTATTTAGCTACTAGATTTAAAGCTTCCTTATTAACCTTTCTTGCTTTAGTTAATTTTTCACTGACTGAATGGTCCTGATCCAGGCAGATAATACAGTCGGGTGCTCCTCTAGCATCCTTCAGGTTTACACGAAAAAACGAAAAAAAACTTTTAAGTGGCTCATTCACAATCAAGAGACTTAAAATGAAAACAGCAGCAACCTGAGTAGCTGTCCTGGCAGCTTTCCTGTCTTTAAGAGGAGAACCTACATCACACATCCGTAATAAAGCAAAGAATTGGCCTGTCTGTTTTTAATGTCTATAATTCTTGCATCTCTGTTTTTTGGGTCTGTACAGAAAACGGACATGTTAGAATAACATTGGTGTGCTTAAGAGAGCAAATGTCATTTATATTTTTTGTGAGTTCTTCTGTGCGAATTAGGGATATGCGTATTCAAAAAAGCACATTTCCTTGCTGTGCTATATTTTGTAGCAGAGGATTATTGATTCAGTTGCCCAGAATTCTGGTATTTTGAAGCAATATTTCCTTTGGGAACAAGAGTATAAAAGGGCAAAGGGGAAGTGATTAAAACTTAAGCTTTCAGACCCTGCTGAATTATTGCTCCTTTTTCAGATAGGTCTATGATACTGAAGGAAGAAATGTCCAGAGCTGCCCTAGGTTCTTCTTAACCACTGCATCCCAGTGTAGGAGGAGGCAGTGCCAAGAGGTTCTTAGTTGCAAGGCTGGAATACTGTGTATCCCATTAAAATACCTGCTCTGGCTGTATTGCTGCGCAGAGCACAAGTTCTTGTAAAGGACGTGTGGCTGTGGGCTGCTCTTCTGCTGGATTAATCTACCAAGTCTCCACTTGTTTGTCAAGTACAGAGTCCTGAAATTACATGTCAGCGTGCTGGCTTGGTGTGCCAATTCTGCAAGCTCTCCGAGGACTGGTGTGTTGAGAAATCTGCCTGCTAACTGTGAATGTGTGTTCGGTGATGCTAACAAAACACTGATTCTTGACAGCAGGGAGCGTTAGTCTAGCAAGAAGATGTTCTTGTGTGAGAAGGTCTTCCAGAGAGTAACTTTTTCAGGTTAAAATGGAATTTGTTGTGTTTGTTTGTTCTGCAGGAGGCCGCGTCAGATACAAAGACTGGTCCCGTAACAGTGTGGTCCTCATCAGACTTAGGGGGCTGAGGCCTCGAGCTGGATGTCTGGGAGAGATCTGTTAGATGATTCTCAGGTCTGCTGCTGTACTCGCACATTTCGTAATGTGGTCGCAGGCGCTTGTGAGTGAAAACTCGTATGGCCAGCACTTGAGAGTTGTCTGTGTGTTTGCAATGGTATATGGGGTGGTTAGAGGGCACCAGGGAGGGCCTGGTGGGTGGGCAGAGCCGCTCTGCGACGGCACCCGTGCCCGACCATGTCCCTGACACGGGAGGAGTCCCCAGCGACGGTGCAGATTCCGCTTCCAAATGTTGAAGGAGCCAGGGGGAAAACCAATATCTGGATTATTTTTTAATTAAAGGGAAAAAAATCCTACAATCATGCTCTAAGAAATGGCCATACCCTTTGGCACTGTTTCCAAGGTAGTTAGTTTCATGCGAATAACCAGTATGGGAAATTTGAACAGGAATAGTTTGGCAATTTTTTATAAGTAACGGAAAATGGAGATTACGTAATGGAAAATGTCAGGTAATCGTAGCTGGCTGTGCTGCCTGCTCTGGCTGTGACACAGTGGTGTGTGTGCAGGACACTGAGTGCAGGGGTAGGCATGTTTGTCAGACACCTGTGTTTATTTCTGTTCTCTTCCTCACATCATCAGGTAGGAGCAGGATGCTGTGTTTCTGCTACCCTGGCTGGGGATTTGGTTTCCTTGAGGTCTTCTGGCCCTACCCTTCTCCACGTTCCTGATAACTGGACCATGGTGCTGACGGCTGCGTCAACGCTCGTGCCCTCAGCAGCTGGGCTGAGATAGTCCAGCTCCTCTTCCTCCGCTTTGGCATGGCTTGGGTTCCTGCAGGAGCTAAAGCTTACACATGAAAATGTATTTTGGAAAAAGCCATAATGCCCAATCTCTTTAAAGTTTAATTTAGCTTTCCTTCATCTGATTTTTAACAACGTAACAACAGCCGAAGGAGTCTCTTTCGATGTATGATATGGTTGTCTCTTTTGCCCAAGAGGCTGTTAAACTGGAAGAACACAGCTAAAATTTATAACCTGTGACTCCATTCACTGAAAATTGTAATTTTGAAAGCAAATCTCTGCAAGGGGATTGAGTTACCATGATTTCTCATACCATATAAACAATGTTGCTTTAAATTTACATCAGGCAGAGCTGCCGTTACTTCCTGGTTTAATGGAAGCTGGGATAATTGCTTTTGTAGCTTCCATTTATAGATCAGACTTCTGTGACTAAATTT
This sequence comes from Nothura maculosa, assembly GCA_032353885.1. NCBI lineage: Eukaryota > Metazoa > Chordata > Aves > Tinamiformes > Tinamidae > Nothura > Nothura maculosa. Next base: position 276,349 of record JAUBOD010000328.1, read on the forward strand.
AATTACTTACAGCTGAATCCAGTAAAAGTAGTAAGTGCAAAATAACCTCTGCAATGCTGCAGTGGAAGCGGCATGTTCTCCCATCCCCCCAACACATTTCCTAATTGCTTTATTTTTCAGTTAAGAGTTTGGCTTTTGCATATTTAATATCTAGTTAAGCGAAGAATATAGAGTTCTGCAGAAGTCTCCTACCTCATGATGTGAACCCTGAGGACAGCCTTTTTTCTTCTCCTTTAGCACTTAAAAAGTTCCCTGGGAAGTTGCCTTGTCTTGGTTTTCGGAGTTGAGTGAATGTTCTTTACAGATCTGCTCAGCTGCCGTATAGAGAGAAGAACCTTGGCCAAGGTACTCGAAGCTCCTGGTCCGTGTGAGATCCAGCACGAGCAGCTGGAAGGTGGTTGTGGCTTTGAGGCTTTCTTGCTTGTCCGAGGCGCTGGCGCCGTCCCCTTGCTGCCCGGTGTGGCGGCCGTGTCCATGATTGCCAGGGCAGGACAGGGCCGCTCTGCGCCCGTAGAGCCGCTCAGCGCGGGCAGTGCCGGGCTGAGCTCGGGGCTCCTTCCCTTCCGCCTCGTGATGCTTCAGAGCCGTTCGCTCATTTCTGAGAAGAGCTCGGCCTAAAGTACATTTTATTTAAAAGTGATCTTAATGAATATTTCAAATCTCACATTAAAATGAATTATTTAAGCTGTAGATATTAAACTCTGCCTTGACAATTGCTAGAACATGCTGCTATGAAATTTCTTTTTTTAAAATACCATTTTGTACTTTCTTATGTGTATGGCTTAATTAAGACAGCAAACTATGCTGTTTTTATTATTTTCTTTTGTTGCAGATCTTTTGTGTTTAGTACAGAATCATAATTTCAGTTGTCTTATGTGTGTTGGATACCATGTAATCAGTTAAGATAATGAACCAGAAAGCGAGAAAGATGAATTTAGAATGCTATTTTAAAAAAACAAAAGCCCTTAAGCCTGTGATGCCGGGGACTGTGAGCTCTGGCTCTAGGAGACGAGTCCATGAAAAAATTGCTGCTGCAGTTTTTTCACTCCAGAAAGTGCAGTTGAGATTCTGTGCCCGAGGTTCTAGGCCAGGGCCTCTCCAGACTCCCCTCAAAATGATGAGAATAAGCAACTTGCACCCAGTTATTTTCAAGAGTGGCACTGGTGAAAGATACGGAGGGCAAGGGTTGCTGCTGCGAGCTGCGTGAAAGGTGTGAAAGGCACAAAACAGACAAACACGGGACATTTTTGTTGTTTTAGTTCTTAATAGGCCAACCGACATACTGTGCGTGCTGAACAGGGGAGCTTTTGGCAAGAGCTGTCTCTCTCAAAGTTGCAAGCACGTCATGGCTTGTAGAAACCCTTGTGCCAAGGATAAGATGGCTTTTGTACTTTGCAGTGACAACTGCCCATTAGTTTTTACTTAAAGCAGTTTGCCAGTATGTGCCTGCGCATTTCCTGCTTCCTGAAGCTGCTCCCGCAGCCCTGGCGGCGTCACCTGCAGCGCTGTGGTGGTCTGTGCCAGGCTGCCAGCCAGGAAGGAAATGGAAACGCCAAATTAGTATAAGAAAACACGGATAGAGCAGAATTGACCTCTTCCCCTCTTATGCCGTGGAAGGGAAGGCTTCTTGTTTTCCTTCACTTCTGAGAGGTTTGTACTCTTCTTTTTGGGCACAACTTTCATTTCTGCCTACATTGCTGAGCATGGGATAATGTTGATCTTCTGCCATGTCTGTTTACAGACACTGAAGTATTAAAGGGAAAAAAAAAAGAAAGAAAGCAACAAAATACACTAAAATGTGCTCAGGCAGGATTTCCATTGGGAAGAAGAGGGCCTCTCCGAGGCAGCCCAGATGTGTGCGGGTCCGGTGGCTTATGTCAAGGGCTGGGCGGGCTTTGCCGGACGATTCTCTGTCCTGTGCTGCGACCAGCGCAGCTCGTGGAGCGCTGGGGACTAGTGTGAGCCTGTTGGGTTGGAGCCGGGCGAGCACGTCTCGGGCGACAGGCTGGGAGCTGCCAGCCCCTGCTCTGCGTCGCTCCCTGCTCCGCGCCCGCTGAGGAGCATCCCCGGCGCTGGCTTTAGGCGTCCTGTGCTGCAACGCTGCAGGGAACCGGCAGGACCGCCCCCATGGGTCCGAGCTCTCCGCTCGGAGCCTGGCCTCCGCACGGGTAACGGGCAGGTTTTCATCTGCTTGCTTTGGATCCCACACGTTAAGCAGTTCAGACCCCGCAAATTTCTTGAAGAGTGCTGGATTATCACCAGCTTTGAGTGAACAGCTGCTGACCCAGAGTTGATTGCAGGAATAAATTATTCAGCATGTCTTATTTGAGAATTTAAAGGCTTCGCGATGAAACCTACAAAACTATATTGTGTCTTTGACGTTCTGAGGTTTCATTATTTTGTCTTCAATTATTTATCAAGCTGCCTGTTCACATCCCAGCGCATCGATGGAGCTGCAGGCTGCTGACGAGCAGCAGACGGTGTCGCAATTCCACTCCCCGCTCTTTGTTCTGCTGCTTTTTCTTGGTATTGTTTGGGAGGAATTTTTATGTTGTCATCTCTCTTAAGCCTTTTGCCCCAATGTTATTCAAAATTTTGTGGTTCACATTAAGTGAAGAGGCCATCCCCATTGTGTGAAGATTTCCCCAGCAAACTGTATTTATTATTAATAAATAATAAATTGTTCCTTTACCTCCCTAGAGGTAAATTTTATTTTTCACCATGGCCGTAGTTATCCAGTGAGAATGCTACACTGACACCACAATACACTGTATTTCAGAAAATCTCTCGTGGAAATACCAAAATGGAGGTCAAAGGCATAGGAGATAAAGACTACAAAAAGTGTTTAATAAATGATGAAATGAGCTCTGCTCACCAGGTATCTGCAGGTTATATGTGCCTTGCTCTGGAGGGCTTGCCTGATTTCTACTGTGTCGAGAGAGCTGCAGCCCTTCTCTTCACCCAGTTGAACTGAGGGCAGTTTGCATAGTTGGCCTTGATCGCTTTACCACGCAGCGTTTAGTTAATGAATGTCAAGTGGAATCATGAGTACTGAAAACTAGGGACAATTGCTGTACCCCTTAGGAGGGAAGCCTTTACATCACCCTGTTGCTGTACAGCTTCAGGACCCTGGCGTTTGCTCTCC
>JAUBOD010000328.1:286666-332516 GCA_032353885.1 Nothura maculosa
GCTGGTTTAAATGTGCATCTGCCGGATCCGCTGTCTTCCTGGGCGTCCAGTAGACTCGATTTAGCTGTAGTCAGCAGGGTAACCGTCAGCTAAAAGTGTTGTCATTTTGGATTAGATTTCCTCCTTAACTAGCATGCGGCCATTTTAAATCATTTTAGTATGTTTGGGGTTTTTAATAGACTGATACTGTTATTTGATAGTTACAAGTTTGCTTCACTAGTGAGAGATAAAGGAAGAAAAGAATATTTCAACTTTGTAATCTAAAGAATGTCTTCCTGCTTTTCCTTACTGACTGTGTAACTGTGAAAGCAAAGCACCGTATCCTATTGCAGATCAGCTGACAGGGAGATGTCGTGTGTATGTTGCAGTTGCGGTACCTGATGGACTTGGTGCATGTTGATGTATGTTTCTGTGTGCTCAGATCCAAGTGTGCCAGTGGCCATTGCGCATTGGCGATTCTTTATATTTTCTTTGACTTAATGCATTGTGCTAGTAATCTAATTAACATTGAGCTGGGTTACCAGTACAGCAGCTTGTTTGCTTCAGTAAGAACACATTTAAACTAAAGGTTAATGAAAAGAATTTTCCCTCCATTTAATTCATTAAAAACTGTTCTACAATCAACGCTTGCTAATAGAAAATAGATGAAATATTCATGTCTATAAATTTCTCATGTCATTTTTGATTTTCCTTAATCTCTGTGTCTCCAGATTGGATTTTGAAAATATCTGAAAACTCTATTGAAAAACTATTTCAGATATTAATTACAGATTTATCCTCTTTAGGGAAGAAAGACTTCTGCACTTGTTTATTTAATACATATATATGAACACAGGTTTAACTTCTTATTACGGATGGAGAGAAAAAGTGCTGGGGTCTTATCTGCAAATGCGTTACTAGAAGCAGATCTAAAGAAGCAGCATTATGTTCCTGAAGCACTTTTAAAGAATTACGAAGAGATATTTTTCTTTTGTTGTGACGGCTTTATTTGCATTATTGAAGCAGCTTTGAGTGAACCAAAAGTACAGCAGTTTGCATCAGAAGCGTATTAACTGGACACAAATATAAAATGTGAATAATGAATGTGGAAGTTGCTTCTTGAGGATTTAAGTGCTTTTTGTGACGGAGTCTCCACAAATGGATGGCTCAGAGCTCTCAAGCAAGTTTTAGATACCTTTTGTTGCCAATGTGTCAGCTGTGATCAGAAAATGTTTCTGTGCTTGCTTTGTGTATGGCCTTGGTGTCCCAGATAAGGGTAATGCAGAGGCATTTTGGAGCTCTGTGTTATGTCGTTGCTGATGTAGGAATGGAAATAAAGGGTGGTGAGAGATGACAGTTACTTTGAGGATATTGCTCCCGTGAATGGTTCCCTTGGAAAGGAAGCAGCAAGGAACACTCTGGTAAATGTGCTCAAAGTCGTGAGTGTCCAGGCATGGTCTGCACAAGGGCATTTACCCTGGTGCTTCTAGTAGGCTTGGATTAAGGGTTTTTGTTAGTAGTCTTTCATTAGTGTAGCTCATGCCTTGGATGACACTTTTGTTCTTTCATCTGGCTGCTGTACCTGCTGTTGCTCACTGCACTTCCCAGCCCATTTTATTTGGCATGGCCAGACCTGTGCTTGTCTCTGCCCTTCCTCCTGCTGCCTTGCAGGTGCCTCTCCCTGTTTATTTTCCTGTGGCTTTGTTTCTCCCTGCTCTGTTGTGAGTTGCTGCACTCCCTGCACTGCTCCCTGCGCGTCCGGCCCTGCTCCGTGTTACCTGTCCTCCAGCTCAGCCCCTTGCTCATCCAGTTTCCCTCCAGCTCCGTCAGAGCATTCCTACAAGGGCTCTTCCCGCCTGGAGTTGCATGCTCCTTGCCTGGGGGCGCGGGGGGACCTGGTCCCTGGCTCCAAGCTCTTGGATAGTAACGTCTCTGTTGCAGATTCTCTGTGCTGCAAGTCTTTGCTTTGCTCTCTTCCTGATGTGTTGTTGTTTCTTTAATTTTCCATTCATAGTAAGACACGAGTCCCATTTTAGACATGAAATACACAATACCATCAAGAGAGAGTATTTTTATATGCCAGACACTCTCTCTTTTCTGCAGCAAAGCAATTTTCAGCATTCTGAGTTGGACATCCTGGCTCACGATTGCCCAGCTAAGGCAGGATGATGCGCACGTGCCGCTGTGAGCGTGAGCCGTAATGTGCTGGGGTGACGCGGGTGCGAGATGGGCGCTCTGCCCACCCTGCAAGTGAGATAGCGTCTGACCGAGTAGGAACCGGCTCCTGTCTGAGCTTTGCCTGGTGTTTCGCTGCAGCTTGAGCCTTTGACGTCTTTTGCCCTACTAGCACAACATTTATGTTGGACTCATTGGCAAGAAATGATGAGCAAAAAGATTCCTTGTACCCTGTGTGAAGTAGGAGAGCAGAAATGGAGTTCTCAGTACAATAACTATTTGGTTATAAGTAGATAATAAGCTTTCTCCTTAGATTTAGAAAATTACTTTTCTTAGCTATTACCATCTTTGTTCTCCAGGACAGTTTAAAGGCGTGGTAGGGAGAAGCCCTGGGTGGGCAGCCACAAAGCAGGTGCAGCTTTGTCCTTGGCTGTGGCCAAGGCAACCGAAGAAGCCAGAACATGCTTTTGTAGCCCAGTGGCCACCAGCATGAGGTCATCTCTCGGGCAGGTTTGATACGTGTGACGTTATCAGTTTGGTAATGGATGTCTCTTCTCTTTGGCTTTCAGGCATACTTCCGGCAGGGCGTAGCCCTTCAGTATCTTGGCCGTCATGCAGACGCACTGGCAGCATTTGCGTCGGGCCTGGCTCAAGATCCCAAGAGTCTTCAGCTTCTGGTTGGCATGGTGGAGGCCGCCATGAAGTCTCCCATGCGAGGTAAGTGTCGCAATGTCCCCGGAAGGGCCGTGGCCTGCAGCTGAGGCTCTGAAAGAGGAAGCAGCTCCAGTCCGTGAGCGATGCTGTGCCAGCATCTGGGGGAAGAGGACCTGGAGACCACAGGGAAAGACCCAGGAATTTATTTCTCTGCGGAGTTGGCAGGTGCTGAAGAAAGACCTCAAAATAACAGGAAGAAGAGGGTGATATTCCTGTGATGTGATGAAACAGCGAGATGGCAACAGCCAACTCCAGAGATACTGGAGCTGAATCCAGCGAATGCTGTGTAGTCAGTCCTGTGAAATCCTTTGTCTTTTGTCTAATACCAATATGGATGGAGAGGTGCACTGCGCCGGACCTGGCAGCAGGCTGTTCTGTATTTCACTTTTATTCAAAATCACCATTAAAATCACATGGAGCTTGAAGTAGTTCTGCACCACATTTTGGCTTTCTTTTGTGATGTCCCATTTCCAGGGGCAGGGATTTTCTTGCTAGAGGAATGGGGCAGCCTCATTGCAGTGTTTCTAATGTGTTTTTCCTCAGGCTCTCTGTCACAGTGCCCTGGCAGTGTTTCCCAGGAGGAGCACAGCGGTTCTCGTCCTCTACTGCAGGCTGTGGGGCTCCGTGACCAAGCTCACTGAAATGAGAAAATAGCCCCATCAGTTTTTCTCTTTACAGTGTTTTTAATCCACCCTCTAAAATGAATTTATCTGAATATTTCTTCTCCATATAGCAGTTGCCTGTGAAGGTAATTTCATTTTGTACCCAGAGGCACCGTGGCTGCTGCTTAGAAAGCAGGTTTGGGTGTGAGCGTTGGTGCAGTGCGTGCTGTCTTTCAGTAACTAGTTTTTGTAAGTGACACTAGACCTGCTGTACACATTTGGTGCAAGCTGCTGGCTTCTCACAGGACAGCTCTTGCTGTACACCAACCAACTTTGAGTTGCTTCTGGATTTGGGAAACATGCTGCCAGTTCTTCTGGGATGTGGCACTTACGTGTAAGCATCCCCAATCAGGCTGGGTGGCATTGCTGCCCTGTCATGTTGCAGCTGTATAGCAATACTGCTGCTCCTTCTTGTGCTGTTTCTTTCTGCTGCTCTTCTGTTGTTATCCTCCCACTGAAGGATTTGATAGATTTTTAAATTGATTTTGTTTATGAAGCGTTAGTTTTATGCTGTGTGGGTCTGTGTACTGTATCACTGTGCTGCACTAGTGTAATGATACCCTGTTTAGGCTGTAACTTAGGCCACATACTCCCTATTTGTTTCTTCAGGGAAGTGTTAAAATCCTCTTTGTTTTTTCACTTAGTGGTTATAGAGTAAAAATGCTGAAAACGGAGAGCAAATGACTGAGTTTGCTGTGATAATGCTGATCTGGGTAAGAGCAATTGAATCAAGAAAAGTGCCCTAGTAAATTTGGAAAATTACATTTTAAACCAGCATGGTTGGTTGGTGAAGAGCAAATCCTGGAGTCCTGGTATATTGAAGTCCTGACTGAAATATGCAGCCAAGCATTAATCTGAATGATAAATTAGACCAATTTAGTCCAGCAGGTCCCGTTTCAGTGCTTCACAGGGCTCCTGCAGCTCCGCCTGTTTTTGAGAGCAGGTGAGGCTGTGGTTTGAAGAAATCCTTCTTTACTGTAGCTCTTTTCTTCTTTCTTGGTGTATGTTGTGGACTCTGATACCTGAACAAGCACAGGTGCTTCAGAGATGTTCAGCCAAATGCTGGCACTGAAGGAGTGGAGAAGGCCATGAGCTCATGCACTGGTGATGGCAGCTCTCTGTTTCCTACAAAAGGCTGCCTGTGTTTTCTCTACCCTTTCTCATTAGCTCAGTCTCCAGAGCTCAGTAGAGAATTGATCTGTATTTTTGTATTGTCTTCCTGAAGTGCTTTCTGCAAGCAAAGCATCAGCTTCCTTGTCGCCTGTCCTGCCCTGATGTGCACGTGCTGGATGTTGGAGGATGTCTTTAAATTGAGCTCCCATAGTCTGGGAGTCTGACTCTTAACTTCCTGTGTCATCTGGTTACCAAAAATGAAAATGAAGTGTTTGGCTGATTTATAGATGTAAATAACTTAGTTGAGTAACTCTGCCTTCCTTTCTTGTAGAGTCCCTGGAGCCAACCTATCAACAACTGCAGAAGATGAAGCTGGACAAGAGCCCCTTTGTTGTGGTGTCTGTGATAGGCCAGGAACTTCTGACTGCAGGTCATCACGGTGCCTCTGTGGTTGTGCTAGAAGCTGCCCTGAAGATCGGCACTTGCAGCCTGAAGCTGAGAGGATCGGTGTTCTCCGCACTGAGCAGCGCTTACTGGTCCCTGGGGAATACAGAGAAAAGTACTGGATACATGCAGCAGGACCTGGACGTAGCCAAGTCTTTAGGTAGAGTTCTCATTTCACTCTAGTGCTGGTTTGGTACAGATGGAATGAATTATTAGATGTGTCAGTAGCATAAATGAAGGGCAGCATCTTTCTGGAATACTGGGATTTCAATGTCATTTCACAAGCTGCTGAAGCAAATGTGGAATTTGTAAAATGCGCATACTACAGGCTTGTGTGGCACTGCTGACCTGTTGTGTGAGAGGGGGTGATCAGCAGATGAACTAAGCTTGAACAGGGTCCTCTGATTCTCTGGTATCATGTCTCAGTCTTTCTGCTGGACGTCTCCAGCAAGCCCTGTGTTCTCTAACCTTCATTTTGTTTGTGTGTAACTCAGGTGACCAGACGGGAGAATGCCGAGCTCATGGAAATCTGGGCTCCGCATTCTTCTCCAAAGGAAACTACCGGGAGGCTCTTACAAACCACAGACATCAGCTGGTGCTCGCCATGAAACTCAAAGACAGAGAGGTAGGAATCTTAATAAATAGACTGGATTAGGAGTGAGTGCCGGATGTGAACCTGTCAGGAAACCTTGTCTGTCTGCCCTGTTGTTACTCTGAAGTTTTGGAAGCAATGTGACTTGTCTTCCCAACCTTTCAGTTGCCTTCTGTTGCGGAAGTTGTATGTATCTGCATCTACAGTTATTTTTGCATGACTGATGGGATGCTTGGTTTATATTCTGACCTCTACCTACCTCTGATTTGTTTTGAGCAAGTTCTGCCTCTCTCTGCCTCTGCTTCCCTTCCTGTCTGTTTTGACTACCTCACATGGACTCTGGGATCTCAAGGTAGAAGCTGTTGCTGAGTAGGTGTAGATGTGACATCTTTCCCAGTTGATCCATGACTGTCATCAACTCCAATTTCTCCTGTGATGTAGATGATACTGATTGGAGCTGTATTAGGGGATGTCATATATTGTGTCTTTTCCAGGCAAGTAATGAGCCAAGTTCCTGCCCCAAACATTTACAATCTTTATAAAATAAGCTGTGTTTAAAAAGTAGTGAAGAGTAGAAGAATCCATGCAGGCCTAGAAATACTGTTTTGTGAAGTGTAGAATGGTTTGCTGTGGATGTACTTTGCCTTGGCTGTTTACTGGTCAGCTTCCGAAGTGTTACACCGGGCTCTCTGCCAGCGCGGAGAAGTGCGCCGCGTGGACGGAGGAGCGTGACCCAAGAGGGCCTGCTGCAAGTTCACTCCGAGGACAGAACCGTAATTCTAGCGCAAGCCGCTCCCCAGCGGGCTCCCCTCTAGTCCAAGCGGGGAAGGGGAGGGCTTGTGCATTGCCTGACAGATGAGCAAGGGGGAGCAGGGCAAGTTTGAGTACGTGTAAATGCAAAGGAAGATTCTGTGAGATTCCAAAAATGGAGGAATAAGCTTCTTATGAATGACTACTTGAAAAATAGTTGAGTATTCTAGTAAGGTGTTGGTTTATGATATAAGTATCAGTAAGCCTTTGAGAAATGCGTCTTTTGGTAGATTATAAAGGGACTGTAACTGAGGAAGGGACCCACGAAACAATGTCATGATTATTTTACCACCTGGAAAAACTCCTGAATCACTCACGATTCCCCGTTTCCGTTCAGGTTAGGCAGCAAAGCTGTTACCCATCATTTTTTTTATAGCCTTGTTGATTAGGATCTTGTTAAGAATCTTCATCTACGTAACTGCTCCTCCTCCCTGGGACTTATGCAGACAGCTGTTTTCCCCCCGCCCTTGTGATAGGGATCAGGGAGGGAATGGGAAGAGTGTTCAGAGAGAAGAACCAAGCCTGTCCAGGCACCTGAACTGACCAGGGAGGCTGCTCTGAGGTGTTCACTGCCTGCAGGCTTTGATCTAAGTATGTCCCAACAGTTAATCTAGGAGAAATCCAGAAAATGAAGTTTAATTGTGATGGTTCTCAGTTTATGACACATCTGGGTACATAATTAAGTTATTGACAACAAATGACTACTCGGGTTAGCAGAAAAGCTGAGCTGCTTGGATTTCCTATAGGATGTAACCACAGGAAATTAATTTGGCGCTTTCTGATGACATCATCTTGACCACAGAGCTTCCTCTGAACAAAAAGCTGTTTTTCTTGGCCTCCTTTGCAGACATTTTTATAATGCGAACGTTATAAAGTTGCAGTAGTGCTGATGTAAATTCCACCAGAAGGGAGTTTGGTGTGTGACTGTAATGAGGTAATGGTTTTACCTCCAACTGTACAGAGATTTGGTGTGGAAGGTAAAATGTTTTGTTGTACGAGTGCCCGCTGCCCTTGCGGGGAGCCCTGGGCTGCAAGGCTGCTGCAGCGCGAGCCTGTCCCTCAGGCGTCTGCCGGCTTGAGAGCAGGCCTGGATTGCACTTAAAGAGAAAACACAGCTCGATTGTCTGTCATTCCTTTGTGACGATGAAGCAGAGCAGATTTGGGCATGGGCCGTGCTGCCTGTGCGACCCTGTGTCTGTCCTTGAGTCGAGAATCTCTGGTGCAGCCTGTGCTGCTCATCCCACGTTCCCTGCACTAAGGTAATGGCAACGTAGAAGCAGCTCTCTGCTCCGGTCGTGCTGCTGGTGCAGCCTGGGGTTCGCTGACGGGTCCTCAGAGCCTCCAGGTGAACAGCATTAGGAAGAGAGATGGGGCAGAAGACCAACTGCCAGAATTATTAAAAAGTCCAGAGAGCAGATAAATTGTAATGAATTCCTGAATCTCCATATAAAAGGGTTTGTACATGCGAGTAGACTAGAGTTGGGTTTCCCTAGAGCTGGGAGTTAGTTAACCTAGTATAATTTACTGAGCTGAATTTGACACCAAACTTAAAATCTACTTCTTATGATCACCTTTGGGGGAAAAATAGGTGGTAAATCTAAACTCTAGACAGCCTGTTACCAGATCAGTGCAAGACCTTATTGCACCTCAGGAGTACACTACAAGTTCATTCTTCTTTCAAGAACCTGAAGATGCCAGAGGAGCTCTCTCCTGCAGACGATAAATTGCAGAAATACAAACTCCTTTTTCAAGTTCATTGGCCTACTTCCTTAATGCTAGACTTAAGGTGTCAGGGCTAAATATGTGATCCGACTGCATCTGCGCTGCAGGAAACCTGCCAAGTTGTAGAACAGCAGTGTATGTTGGCTGTCATGTAAAAATACTGGCCCTTTTGGGTGTTTCTGTCTCGCTGCAAAGGTAGAAGGAAGGCCAGGAGTTCACGTAGCTGCCTCGTGGTAAAGCCGTTGCTAGTGTATGTTTGTTGTTTTGCAGTGGCAACTACCTGTTTTTAATGGAGATACAGACTGACAGTGTTCATATAATGCCTTTAAAGTAAATATTCTGTCTTTAATACAGGGTAACCTGCCCTTGTGAAAGCTGCCGGGCAATCCAGGTGGTCCATGTTGATACCCCATCATGGGCTCGGCTTAGACAGGGATAATCAGTGCAGCGAGCAGTGCCGGGGCCGGGGGCAGGTCGGGACGTTGCTCTGGTGGCTCTTGATGCCCGGGGCAGCTCCGCTCCCATGTCCTGCTCCCAGGCTCCGTGAGCCGGCCGTGCTGCCCTGTCCTGCGCCTGCTGTGGGCTCCACGTCTGCGCTCGCTGCGGGAGGTCCCCGCTGGGACGGGCCCCAGCGGCCCTTCCCATGGCTCTTTGCCACTGGTGCTCCTTTCAGGTGTATGGGTTTGAGGAGAGCTGCTCAACCGGTGTCTCTGAAGCTGGAGGACTGAGAAGCAAAAGCTAAGCACAGTGTCTGAGCTCTGTGCAGCATACAGCACGTGTGCAGATTGCATTTATGAAACAGCAGAGCTGTTAGTTACGTTATATACTTACCTTTTACTGCTTTTGGTGCCATGGAAGGAACACCGGAACTAGGCAGCTCACTTCTATGAGTGCAAGACCAGAGCAGCTCTTGCAGTACCTATCAGACAGCAGCAGGGTGGCAGAGAAATTTTGCCCCAGCACAGAGTTCTTTGCAGGAGTCGATAAGCATGTGGATAGTTGCTGTACTCTTAGTACCTGCATCTGATCAACGGATGTTCGACTCTTCTGGTCTCCTCCCAAGTGAGCAGCAGTGAGGGCGCCCTTCAGCATCTTGCAGGAGGTGGCAGATGTTCAACACAGGGACGGTGCGCGGTTGGCAGAGCTGGCCGGGAGATGCGAGGAGCACGGAAGATACGAGCACGGTACGTTCTTGGCCTGTACCTTTGCATTCACGTCTTTTAGGGAAAGGAAAAATCTGAAAGTCTTATGGCTGCAGTTATCTTGTTGTGTTTGCAAACAGCCTGGAAAATGAGGGCAGGATATAAATACCTCGCAAAGAGGACTGGAAAGAGTCTTCGGGCTAAAGCAATTAGTCATGCATGAAAACCTTGACGGAGATGTGAGCAGCGGCCTGGGAGGCAGAGCAGGGAGATCTCTGGCGGGCGATGGAGCTCTGCAGAAGCCGGCAGAGCCGCCACCTCTCTGTTCTCTTCTGTGCCTTTTCCCCATCCATAGTGAAGCCACTTCAAAATAATTTATTGCAGTTGTCTACTGGAGCAAAGCAGATTATCTACTGCCTGCAGCAATGTGAAATGAGAAATATGAGGGTATATCCTGGCCCCTTATAGCTGTATTACATCTGATTTAGGTTCCAGAAGAAAATGAGAGACAAGGAGGGGCTTTGTTACTCACTTAAGTATATTGTTAATTAATACCACCACTGTAAATACAATAAGTGATAAGCTTAGAGTGCAGCCTCTGCTACTGCACTGAAGAGGAACTGAATTTCACTTTTTAGGCATTTTCAGATTGAAGATTGGGAAAGCTAAAAAGATCTTTTGCTAGGAAATTAGATGGTCTGTATTTTATTTACTGATAACACAAAACCCTAGGAGAGTACAGCCCATTGGTGTAGTGCTGCATATGCACTTTGCTTGAGTGTCCTCCCGTTTCCATAGTGTTAAAAAAAAGTGTTTTATGGAAAAGGGAAAGCAGTGAGGGGTGGGTGACTAGTGCATCTATATAAATAAGTATCTTTTACTTTGTTTTTTTCCATTATGCCTCCTGTCTTTCTCTGGGGTTTTTTTAAGAGATCTTTTAAGACCTGGAGGTACTTTCAGGAATTGAAACAAGCTGTTTTCTGATTCAGCCTCTGCGTGAGAAACAGCTTTCCAAATCCCATGTCACTTTACAAACAACAGTATGGTTGATTCGACTGCTAACCACTCGAGCAGAAGACTGCCCCTAATGGCTGCTCTCCAAAGAGGTGAGGGACCAAGCCCAGTTCATAGCAACTTGATGGAAAATTATCTACAGAAAAGAGAAACTGTGTTAGACATCCTAGCACTTTTGTGGATTTGATAGTTGGAAAATAGTTTGATAGTTGGAAAAAGGGTCACTTTTCCTTTGAAAATTGTTATCTGATTTGGCCCCTGCACGAAGCTGCTCAGAGCCATCTTGCTGATTTGAGGCCAGCTTTGATGTTTTCATTATTTACAGGAAGGAAAACAGCCTGACTGGGACTAGACTGCTGCAAGTCACTGTTACCCAGAGCAATCTATAGATTTAGCCCCTCGGTGTTGCATGAATGGGCACGTTCCGGATGTGCAACTGCCTGAAGCTTCCCACTGACCACCTGAAACAGTAAAGGGCCTAGGAGAATTTCCAGGGATGGGCCTCAAGCCTGAATGGACGTGGATGGGAACACAGGGTGTCCCAGGAGGCCTGTTGCTGTGCTGAGAGTCCGTGTGCCTCGGGTGGTTGTGTCAGACTTGCCCGTCTGCAGTGGCCGCGTGGTCTTGCCTGTGTCTGCTTCGGAACAGAGTGCTGTCTCCTCCAAGATGCTGCAGCTGCTGCTTTCACAGGTTCTCAAAAAAGTGTTTGTATATTCGGGTCCATAATTTCCAGCGTCATTGCTGGTTCTTCACTAGACCTTGAGGGTGACCTGGTTCCTGGAACCGAAGCCTCAGTGCAGTCGCTTGGCAGGAGGACCTAGCTGAGCAGAGCAGCCTAGCACAGGTGTGAGCGAGCGGTGCCGCTCTGCCCCGTGAGAGCTGGGCACCCGAGTTCTCCAGACTTCTTGATGGGACAGCAGCTCTATCCTCCCCCTTGCTACTCTAAGCTGCCTGTGAAGTCCCAAGTTCTTCAGGCCCTATGGCTTTGACCTAGTGAAACTTACAAGAGATTTGACTTTGTCTGCAGAGCAATTGTGTGTTTTCCTGGCCATTTTTTTCCATCATTATTCAGTTCACTAAAGCTTGATCTTTGTCTGGCACAGATGTTTGGCTCTGTTGTTCTGTGTACAAAATTACAGGCTTTTTCTTTTCCAGTTCTTACTGTTCCCATACATCCTTCTATTTCAAACAGCTGGTCCCTGAGAAGCCTCCAATTAATCACTGGAACATCTGACCTGTGGTGTAGGTACGAGATCCAGGCTTGACGCCCTCATTAAAAGGTTCAGTATTCGCCTCTGCCTTCTTGATTTCAGCTTTTTATTGCATGCGGATGGCAGTCTCACTTCATTAGGGATCCAGCATTGAGCTCCCTTGTACACTTAATCCTTGCTCATCCTTTCAGAAAGTCATTTTCATTCTAACTCAAATTCTTAGCAGCAACAAGGAAAACTTAGTATCAGCTATTAGGAAGACACCATAGGAGATCAGCTGAAGGCTCTGGATCTTTCAAGGTGCTGGTGTTTCATTAAATCTTAAAAGAATGAAAAGCCTCATGCAGGTCGATGAAATTCAGACTTGTTGGAACTGAGAAATGAGAGGAAACCTGAGCAGTACAGGAAATCTGGACATGCATTGAAAGCAATACGCTTTGTGTGGACTTGTGATTCAAAAGGGAAATACAATACTTCCTGCGGATCTTTAAACGTCCCTGCTTGACCTCCACAATGCAGGGATATTAATTGGTGGAAATGCAGTCTCCTGTGTTTGCTTACCCCTCACAGTATGTGCACAACTCAGCACTTGACAGAATCCCAGAGTGGTTGAGGTTGGCAGGGACTTCCAGAGATCATGAGTCCAGGCCCCTGCTCCAGCAGGGACACCCAGAGCACGGGGCACTCGGTCGCATCCAGGCGCCAGCTTCTCTGGGTTCTCTGAGACCCCAGACTTCTTGCGCTTGCTTGTTCTTCCAGGACCCGCTTCCTCCAGAGCACATATCACTTCAGTGTCACCATCTCAGCGAAGCTTGTGACTTCCCTAACGTCACCACCAAAAATGTGGATTCAGCCATCCCCTCTAAAATGGCTGCATACAAGTGTCTTTTAGACTGTGTTCAGAAAGCTTCCAGATTTTGGCTGCTTGTTTGGGAGCAGGTGCACGAGCCCCAGGTGATGCTCGGGCTTTGTGCTGTGCTCTGCTCTGTAATGCTCCTGACTGGTGTGTGTTGTGCCACTTCCTTGCTTGTGGGAATCGGTGCTTGGGGACCCCGGCTCTTCCCTGGGCGCTGGCATCGGGCTGCGCAGGCGCTCACAGTGCGTGCGAGTGACGGGGTTTGTGTTCTGAGAAGTGCCGTCGCTGTAGGCTGCCCGCCTTTCTGCTGCCTGCTGAAGGGCTCACTTGCTCAAGGGTATTTTTAGCCCTGCTAACGGAGTGACTCACTTTTGGTTTTACAGCTCTTGTAGGCACACCTGAACACCTGGGTTCTAATTAATGAGGGAGGAGATCAAGTAAATAGGTTGGTTATTTTTGCTGCTGTTTTTATTTGTTTGTTTTTGATGTGTGGAAGTTAAAGCACTGAAGAGAGAGCAGAGCTGCTCAGGTACCAGATACCGCTGCAGTCGCTGCGTGAGAGGGTCTGTGTGTTGGGATGCTCTTTGGGCATTGTGCGGGCACAAGAAGCAGTGGGCTCTGCTGCGGGACGCCTGCTAGAGAGCTCCTGTCCACACCACACGTGCATCGGGTCGCGTCTCCGCCTTGCTCCGAGCCGGCAGCCACGCGGGGCTGCTCTGCTGGCCAACTGCAAGGGCAGGTTGCCCCGCACGGGGCTGGTGGCAGCAGGTCCTGCTTGTCTGAGAGCTGCCATCCCGGCAGGAGGTGGCGGGTGCCTCCGTTCGGAGCGGCTGTGGTGGGAAGGGTGAGGGCCGCGGTGCCGCTGCCTCGGGCCGGGTAACTGCCCCTCCTCCGGTGCGTGCTGCAGCGCTTCCCCAGCGCCCGTTGGGGATGAAATACGGATTCCTGCGGAGCCAGACCCGCTGGAAATGTAAGTTGCTCTTGAAAAGACAGACCTTCCACAGAGAGATAAATTGGATTTGACAGGGATATTGATTCCACTGCGTTTTTTCTGGAAATAATTACCTTAAAGCGGCAGTGTTCCTTCTTTCTGTATGCAGATAACACCCAGGAGGGGAATCCTACCTCCTGTATCCTTTTCTTGTCTCAAAAGCATGCCTTTTGAGAGGAAAGCTGCTTGTAGTGCTGCCACAGAAGGTGGTTTTGAGTGATGCTGACATCTGCTGTACTTCAGTGTAAAATTAGCATTAGTACATAAATCAATAGATCTCTAAGGCTGATTGTGAAATAATGGTGGGTTCTGTGTAAATGATGAATGGGCTCCATAGAAGTGAACCAGAAATGAACCTGGAAACCTTTGTGTTCATGCAAGAGCATGTATGATGAGAGTACATGATGAAGTATGCAGGTTCATCATCCTGGTGATCCTGTCCTGACTATCAGTGTCACAGATATAGGCAATGGTTCTTTTGGGATGCGATTCCAAGAGTCTCAGCAATATCTGTGACCTGTGCTGGCTTTTTGCTGGAATTAGGTCAATTCACATTCTTTTCTTGAGCTTAACTGCATTCCCTGTATCTCTTCTGGCACGTGTTTCAGTCTTCCTCTACCTCAGGACCAAGCCTGTCTTAGCAGGAACAATAGGAACAGGAGCCATGGAGAATGGCTACGACTTTGTGTCCCTGCAGGCTGGCATTAACTGCGAGCAGAGGGTACAATGTATTTGCATGCCTGTGCTTGTAAACTCAGAGGACTGTTCAAATTCATCAGTTTGTAAGGCTGAGAGGCCTGCTGATTCTTGGTGAGGATCCCCGTCTGCAGCGCAGCGGCTGTGCTGAGCCCAAGGGCGGCCGCGCTCGGCTGCTCGGCCGAGAGCTCCGTGGCTGCGGCTGCCGCTGCGTTGGGCGCTGCGGATCAGACGCCTGGTCCGCACCGGTGCTCCCCACTGGGGCTGTAAGAGCTGCGTCTCTAATCCCTCGTTGGTGACTGCGTGGGGGGATTGAGGCAACCTTGAAGGAGTGTTTTTACCTTTCCCGTGTCAGAGTGCAGCTGTTGTGCAGTGTTTTCACTCAAGAAGTCTGTGTAATCAGTCAAAATAGTTTATGTAACATAATTGATAAATCATTCTGTGGCTTAGGTGAAATATCTGAGGAACACTTCTCCCAGCTACCAGGTCTCTTTCAGTTATCATTTTGTGGTGCAGATCTGTTTAGCATCAGTCTCATCTGGAAAACCTAAGTTGGTTGATGCTCCCAGGTAGAAGAGCAATTAGAAACATTATTCAAATCTCCCTCCCTTCAGGTGTGTGGCAGCAGAACCTGCTTTCTGTTAGAGAAATGGTATGATTGTAGAGATAAGCAACCTCTGTACAATTTGTCAGATATGTAAAACATTAATTTTATCTGTTTCTTGATGCAAAACCCTTCTGCCATGAAGCTCTGGTCTCTCATCACCCTGCTACCCAGCGAGGGTTCTTACCTGCTCAGCTGGCGTCGGTAGCTCGTGCGCGTGGCTAGCACTGCCCCTTGCTCCCAGGGCAAGGTGGTGACGCCCACGCCAGTGCAGGTGGGAATACCTCTCCCGTTAGCCCACGTATCACCACTTAGAGTTCCTAGTTGACGGTGCTACAGGGAGGATTATGTTAAGCACATAGTGATGAATTAATCTTCCCGAGTCTATTACCACCCCCTGAAGTGAGCCATTCGTAGGCACTAGCAGATCTAATCATCATTCCCCCCCGCTCCCGCCAAACGTCTTTAATATTGAGCTCCTCAGCGTTTCCACTAATCACTCCTAAGAGTACATAGAGAGCCCTGATGCTCTCTTGCTGGAGAGGAGATGGTTCAGGCATCCAGCCCATAGGGAGCTGAAGTGCTCTGCTCAGGCATACTCCAGAGTGATGGAGAAGAGGCTCTTGGAGAGCACTCGGGATCAGCTAGTACTTCAAACAGCTGCAGAATAAAACACAATGGAAACATTAATGAGAATGCACTGATGAAGGCTAGAGGTGGCCTTTCTACATTTGTTGGGTTGTCTACATGACCGTCAGCCGTGCCTCTGGAAACAGTTGCACCTTTCCTATCAAGATGGAGTGTTTTTCATCATTGTTCTATCTATTTCCCATTTCTCTTCCCATACTCCTGCATGCTAGTTTGGATGATCAAGCTCTGGACATTCAGCAACATGAGCCAAGCCTTCTCTCAGGCCCTCAGGCTGTCTGCCAAGCTCATAGCGTTCATTCTAGCTCTTTGCCTTATGCTGGAAATGCTGTTGGGCAAAGGGATTATGTGAATCCTACAAATACATACAAATTTTGCTTCATGTGACCTGCTTCCCAGTCTAGGAGCCCTAATGATTTCTTCATTTATGCAGTATGAACAGACTCTGTATCTGACAGGTCTCTTGTGCAGAGAATCTGAGGTCTTTTGCCTTCTTTGCTTGCCTCTCTTCCTTAGGCATAGTCCATTAGGTCATCAGAGTCTCTCTCTACCTGTCTCTTTGCTTCTGCTCATCTGCTTCAGCAATCTGCACACAAAAATGTCCATAGTTTTTCTCTGTAATAACTCAAGAGTTGTTGCTGCATCTAATTCTCATTTTTCCAGGAAGGCATTTCCATCCTCTTTCTTGTGGCCCATCTTCTAAAGCAGCAAAAGCTGTTGGACCAGTTTTGTTTAAGGTTGTGTTGCACTGGCTTTTATTTTTGCTGAATGTCTTCCCTGCCTGTCCTGTGCAATAATGAATATGTCGCTCGCCAGAGGGATTGGGAGAGCTCAGCTGCACCCTGAGGTGCCGCTGGCTTCATGCGCTGCCGCAGGCTGGGTTGTGCCAGGTGCCTGTGTGCTTCTCCCTTCCCTTTTTTTGTGATGTTGAAGACGTGCACAGTATTGAGTCAATCACAGCTTTGTGAAGACTTATGCCCCGTAGCTCGTCATGTTGGTTTTGTTGCAGCCTCGTGAGAGGCGCTCTCAGAGGCTCTTCTCAATGAGAGCCTTTCCTCACCAGTAGTGACTGCACTGGTGCATCAGCCGCTGGAGGGAGGCCTGGACTCGGGCCGGTCCCGCAGGGCAGCTGGCGCTGCCAGCGGAGCCCAGTACCCGGTCGCTGGTGGCATCTGGGCCCGCGGGGGTGTTGGGAGCCGCTGGCAGCAGCCGCGTTCCTGCAGCCGGGAGCTGCTGCCCCTCCGGCTGCTCTGGGCACCTCCCGAGGAGCTACTGCCTGCACGGCCTGGAGGAGCTACGGGAGTTGGGAACGGGGCGCGATGTTTTGGGGTAAGTAGAGCACTGGGCCCCTGGTTTTCTGAACCGAGCACCTGCCTGGACGAGCTGCTCCCTTGCTCTTGCAAGTTCATCTACCACAGCCAGTGACAAAATAGCAGTATCTTAAATTCTGTTAGTTCTCAACATTAATTAAGCTGCCTGAAGGGATACCTCTGGGAAAACAAATGCAGCTTGGCTATTTATGGAGCTGGCTGAGGTAGTGCTTCAGTATCTCATGATCTGTAAATTGTGCTTAATAGCTAATCTGTCACCACAGGTTCTTGTATGAGAAAAGCTGCTTTCCCTATTAATCTGTTAATTTGTATTAGAACAACATGATGCAGGTCCTCGGTCTGGCAGCACTGCTCTATTAATGCTGCTGATCACGAAAATAGTTTATCACCTGTGCAGTCTGCCTCTTGCTCCGGTCCATAGATCTTCTTGCCTTAGCCTTACTCCTACAGCTGTGATATGATTTTAGTAAAAACAGCCTTAATGAAGGCTTCTCTTGCTGCAACTTCTGCAAGTCTTTGGAGGCTCATTTTCCTAATGGAGCTGTGGTGATGAGAGCCTGATACATTTAGGGTGGTATCTTTGGCAGCAGGACTGTGCTATGGTATCTGCGGTGCCATAGCACCTGTCCTGGAGGTGGCTGCTGGCTGACCTGAGCATTTGCTGTTGCACCATCGCGGGAGGAAGGATGAACCAGGTCTTTTCTGAGCTCTCGTGCTGGGGTGAGACTGATCTCTGCAGTTGCTCCTGGTGCTGTCTGGAGGCTTGGAGAACATGGTTTCTCGAAGTGGATCACAGGTGTGGCTGGTAGTGAAGGAAATGCCTCTGCCAGGACCTCCTCTGCAGGAGGATTATCGGTGTCAGGGCTCCGAGCAGGCAGCTGGGCAGAGGCACACGCAGCTCTACACTGAGCTCTGTGCTCTGCCTTCACCAGATGGAAAAGGAGCCAGTGTTCTGGCATATACAGTGGGCAAAGGAATCTGACTCT
This sequence comes from Nothura maculosa, assembly GCA_032353885.1. NCBI lineage: Eukaryota > Metazoa > Chordata > Aves > Tinamiformes > Tinamidae > Nothura > Nothura maculosa. Next base: position 304,357 of record JAUBOD010000328.1, read on the forward strand.
CCAATCATTTGTCTTGTTAAATACAGTTGTTTTCACATGGCAAGCGCTCAAGATTTCCAATAGGTGTTTGTATTTGCTCAGGATCCCTCCAGGGGAGGGGGCTGTGGCTGCTTGAAGTTGTCTTTGCTGCAGTGCCGAGGTTGTTTGGTAACGAAAGGTGTTGTGCTGCACGGGCTCGGATGCTGCACAGCGGGAATGGTGCTAGTTTGGTGTGGCCAGGCAGAAGCAGGTGCAGGTGGGCTGTCACGGAACGAGTGGTGGCGGGGATGAGTGGCAAAATGTACTTCACTCGTATGAAAGAAATAATAATCGGATTTATTAATATGGGCAACGATTTCACAAGATTCTATGGCAAGGTTGCTTATTATTTACTGCATGGAGGCTCAAGATGATACACAATTATCTTGGGATATCCTCTCTTTGGGTCACGAGGTTCAGATCGGACCCCCTTGCTTTCAGAAGGAGCCTGGAGAGGAGTCTGGGTGTGGCTGGATCCAATCCTAGTCCCAGACCTGGTCAACGGTTTATGACTAAGGGTTTCTATGCACAGTTACAAAGTAAAGAAAGAGAGCGCGCTATATTTACTTACCTCAAATCTGTTCTGGAAAGGGGATCACTTTATTTCTAGGAGTCTCCTTGAGAGGGGTCCCTGCTCAAGGGAACATCCTGAAGTGCAGCCCGCTGCCATGCCAGGAGAGCTCAAGGGGCTCTCAGGCTGTCCGCATGTTTATAGGATGATTGACTCGTAGTCATTCTTTCATTTCAGAGGATCATTGGCTAGTGTATCAGCCTTACCTCCCCTTTGGGATGCAGCCTTCAGGACTGTTCTGTTGAGTCTGAGTGGGAGCAGAAATCAGAATGGTGGTGCCTACCAGGATTAGATAAATCGCTGGTGGTCAGCGACTGAACAGGGCTGCATGTAAGGTACAGGTCGGGTTGAGCTGGGAAAGGAGCAGATCCGTCACACGGGCACACAGCGACCAGCTCACATTGCAGGGAGGCGAGAGCAGCACCTTGGTCTCCAGGCTGCAAGTGCCTGGAGCTCTGGCAGGCCTGACCACCGCAGTACAAGGAGGCCACCGCACTGACACGAGCTCAGGGTGGGACAAGGCGCACGAGCCTGTGTCCTTGGTAATGGTTTCTGCAGCTGAATATCATTGCTTGTCTGCCCTCTCCAGAACCGCTCTACGTGGGACTTCTGCTTGCTTTTATAAAACTGAATGTGAGTGTGGGAGTGTGTGAGAGGTGCTGCGAGTGGTGGCTGCTGCAGGGGCTGTGCCGCTCGGGCTCATCCGTCCCTGTGGTTCCTGGTGTTCCGGTGGTTCCCAGCAGCCACAGCCCCTTCCTCCCGTCCGGTGCCCACGGGCCGCGTGCCCTGGAGGGAGGCGATGCCCAGGCGCTTCTAGCCAGGTGCTCCCAAGCCAACCCCATCCCTGCTGCCGCCCCCGGGCTGCCCGAGGAGAGGGGCCAACTGCAGCAAGAAGGTTTCCCTGCTGGTAGCTGCAGCCTCTGCAGAGAGGCCTTTGTGACTGATTTCTGGGGCTGGGCTGGGGCCATCTGACTGTTGCCATGAGGACTTGTACTTAACTTTTCTCTCTCACCCCTGCAGGCAGCCTCCTCAGCACTGAGCAGTTTGGGCCATGTGTACACAGCCATTGGGGACTACCCGAATGCACTGGCTAGCCACAAGCAGTGTGTCCTCCTCGCAAAGCAGTCCAAAGATGAACTCTCTGAGGCTCGGGAGCTGGGCAACATGGGGGCAGTGTACATTGCAATGGGGGATTTTGAAAATGCCGTGCAGTGCCACGAACAGCATCTTAAGATCGCCAAGGAGCTGGGGAACAAGCGTGAAGAAGCCCGAGCCTACAGCAACCTAGGCAGTGCTTACCACTACCGGAGGAACTTTGACAAAGCCATGTCCTACCACAACTATGTGCTGGAGTTGGCCCAGGAGCTGGCTGAGAAGGCCATTGAGATGCGAGCTTATGCTGGTCTGGGCCATGCAGCTAGATGTATGCAGGACCTGGAGAGGGCTAAGCAGTACCATGAAGAGCAGCTGCACATCGCTGAGAGCCTGCAGGACCGAGCTGCCGAAGGCAGAGCCTCCTCCAATCTAGGTAAGGCCCTGATGCGGAGCACAGCTTGTCAGCCTGAGAATGCAATGATTATTGGAGCTGCTGCCAGGATCCCGGAGGGCTGCTGTGTGCAGGCTTCTTACATACCCTGCTTGGCCGGTCTGTCTTCATAAAATAAACAGGTGCTTGACAGATTTCTTGCAGATGTTATGCATCACCTTTCTAAGCAGGTTAGTAGTTCTTTATGTATCAAGGGACACATGGTCATTGCTGAAGGGTAACAAGAAGGTAGAGCTGTGCAGATGTCAGAAGGAAATATAAGTAGTTTTGCACTAGGAAAGGAGCAACATTGTTAATTACTGGGCAGTTTGACCGGATTCTTGTCAGCAGGGCACATCAATACGTTGCTGCCTTGTAACTTAAGATTCACATGGTTCAAATGCTAACTAAATTTGCTTTCAGAGTATGTTTGTTAAAATAATAGGAGAAAAAAGTATTCCTAGGCTCTAAGGAAAAGCCCTGACATCCTGCTGACAGGCTGGAAGTTAGTGCTGGTACCAGAGAGATGTCCCTCCTGTCTATCGTGGTGCCGAGTGCGGAGGAGTTGGGGGAACGTTGGCTACGCCAGCGTGGCCAGAGCCGCGCGGGCTGCTGGCAGCTGGATCTCCGCTCCTGTAGGCCGCCAGGGCTGTAAATTAGCTTCTGTACCTGCCTGGCAGTTGGTGCTTAGTTCATTTGTAGATGCTAATTGTACTCTGATGTTATCAGCAGCAGGTAATTGAAATAGGCTTGATGAATTACTTAATTTCTTTTAATTGCTGAGTCTTGGACAGCTGAATGAAGGAGATAAGGTGAACTGAAGAAAACAAAACAGTCCTGGCTTTATAATGAGTGTTTCCAGTTTCTTCCTCCCTTACGCAAGTTATGGCCATGTGTGGGGCAGAAGAGGTTTGAGGTGAGAGCTCATGGGGTGGTGGGCGCCGCAGGGGCAGCAGCCCCGCGGTCCCTGGTGCTCGGGCAAGGGCTGCAGCGAAGCGCAGCAGCGGGCGCCTCTAGCAGAGCGCTGCCCGCGGCCCGGACACGCCTCGGAGGAGCAGGAACGGGGGCTCCCCGCGGGAGCAGGGATGGGGCCAGGTCCTGGCCGCACTCGGGAGGGCTCTGGCTTTCCAGACTGCAGGAGGGCTCCTCTTGCTCCGAGATGGCTCTTGGCGGGTGCGCTGCCGTGCTTGCTGCTCGGAGGCCGGGGCGGGCGGCACCAGAAGGACCTCGCGCACATCACAGCGCTCCTGCGAGCAGCCTCCCGGCCTCTCGCTGGAGCACGAGCAGCTGCATGGAGGGTCTCCCCACTCCGGAGCACGTCCAGACACCCGGGCTGCGTCTCGGCAGCCAGGAGCTCTCCTTTGTCTCTGTTTGTTCCCTGCTCCGGCACTGAGCAGTCCTGCCCTCTCTCCTGTGTTGTCTCCTTCAGGTGACTCACCTGCATTTTTTGATTTTCTCAACATTTTGCTGTCTCAGAACCAGTGAGCTCAGTTGGGATCAGAGGGTTCATCATGATCCAATCGTGACTCTTGCAGCAGCCTGAGATTTAATGGCACTTTCACCATGTGATTCCTGGATTTTTTTGTGTAAAGTTGGAAAGAGTTTTGGTACAGCAGAGAATAGGTCTTTTGTATTGCATTTAAGCCAAAATATAACCTTAAGTTGGTATGCTGAGTCAGCTGCTCTGCACTTCGTGTTGGAATGGTTTTGCTAGCTTCTGAATGCAGGGCTCACGTTTCAGCTGCTATTTGGCTGCATTTTTATGCCCTCTCTGTCAAAGTTAAGTTACACTGGGAAAAGAGAACATGCAGTTCTTGTTGGAAAAAGTCTTACTGTTGTTTAAAATGCATCCCATACCAATTAAAAAGTCAAATCTTAATTGTCTCTTTCATCTGGTCTATGTGCAAAACAAAACCTCATCAAAATAACCATGCTGACAGGCCAAAAAAAAAAAAAAAAGTATATCTACATGTATGTTTCCAAGCCAGAACGTTAGAGTTGGCCTCTTTGCTGAAACAACAGAAATTTTGTTTGCATTTCACAGATTTAGATGGAAAGCTCTCTTAAGTGTATTATCTAATGCTGAGCAAGACAGACAGCATAGAACATAGCCCAGCTGCTGTAGTGCTCTGCGGGGAGATGTAATATGCTCTGTGACTCAGTAAGCAGAAGGTAATGGACTGAGGGCAAGTCGCAAGTTATCAAGCCCTTCACAACAAGGGGAGCTGAAGTTTAACCAGAAGTCGCAGGCTGGCAACCTTTGTGGAGCGGATGGTGCTTCCCAGTTGCCCGGCTGTGGCGGAGCCGCCTCTTCCCCTCTGGCTCCGTGGTGTCCTCCCTCGGAGCGCGGGCGCTTCCCCGTGCGTCTTGGCGCGCTCGGAAGCCTCGCAGGCTGCAGGGCTGCGCTGCCGTCCCGCGCCTGCCCGTGCGCGGTGCCGGCTGTCGCCTGGCTGTCCGTGCGGAGCGCTGTCCGTGCGGAGCGCTGTCCGTGCGAGGCGCGCGGCCGCAGCCGTCGGAACGGCCCACGCTGCTGTTGGGAAGCGACGCTGGTTCCTGGGCCCTCCCCGCCTTGTGGCTGGCAGGGATGAGCGGCAGCTCGGGCAGCTGGTGCGGGAGCAGCCCGGAGCAAGGGGAGCGCAGCCTGGCTGCCGTGCCACTCGCCTGGCTTGGTCCTGGGTGTTCCCTGCTAAATATTTGTTCTTTGTTTTTCTACGTTCTTGGCAGCTGTGAGAGGCTGACTGCAGTGTTCAGAGCTGTGAAAATGTCGTTTCCATCTGCAAGCCTCATTCTGCCTGTCAGGAACGTGCCCAAAGAGGATGCCTTTGCTGGGTGACGATATTAGGGTTTGTGTGAGAGCCTCCCCTGCCTGGCCTGTTCTTCGTAGTCTCTCTGGCTGTACAGGGTCTCTGCCAGCTTTTTGTTTTGTTTTCCTTTTTCCTCCAAGAGCAACCTTGATTTCTCAGATGGAGTTCTGGGAACCAGGCTTGCGCACGGCACTTTTTCCTTGTCACGGTGAAATGGAGGCTCTAGGGATGTTCAAGCTCTGGGCAGAGTGGGACCAGCTGGGGCATCCTGCTTCCTAAGTGACCTGGGATGACAAGGATTTTTCCTCCTCTGTCCAGCCAGCTGGAAGTGTTTGCCCAGTTAAAAGTAGTGTCCCCAAATGTTGCCTGAGATGTGGTCCAGGGGAGGTGAGGGGGCTGAGATGGAGAAACAGAATGATGAACTTGGTAGCGGGAAAAGGATGTTCATCACAGGTGTCCCAGAGGAGTCCAAGTTACCCAGGAGCATGGGAAGGAGTCTCCTGCGGCGCTGGACAAGCCCTGCTGTCCTGCCTGCCATATTGTAACACCGGTACCACAGCTCACAGTTAGCAAAGTTCCAGCAACCAGAAACCTTTTCTGGGGACCTGCTCTTCTGTGCTTGTTCTAGAACACATGAATTAACAGGTCCTTCTTTCTGAATGGTGATGCCCTACCGTCATCTATCCTCCAGGCCATGGCAGAGCTGGGGCGGGAGCTGGCTCCCAGCTAGGGAAGGGCCCAGGGAACCAGTCCCCTGTGCTGGGAACTGTATCTTGGTTGCGATTTGCAGTGCAGGGAAAGAGGAAGGAATTGGCATCAGCAGCCAAGTGTCCATTATTTCAGTCCTCTTTCATTCTGCTCATGTTTTCCAAATTGCCTTGTCCTGAAGCATTGTGGTGGTAGGAAAGCAAGTAGAGTTTCCAAATAACTCACTTTGATAGAAATACAGATAATGCAGCCAGTGTGTTCATGCTCGTGTAATGGAGTTTGGGTTTTCAGCCCTACATGAATTTAAAAAATGAATCTGCAACGTCCAAATTGCTTCAGGGAAGCAAATTTCAGCCATCGTGTTCCAGCCGTACTTGGAAAGCCATCTGTTTTCACGTTTTTGCTTGTGAACACAGAACAAGAGGGGCTGAAGTCTGTGCCTGTTGCAGCTCACTGGCTACTGGTGCCTGGGGAGGCAGCCAGCTCCACCTCTTCTCCTTGTGCTGCTTGTGGTCTGGAGTCAGAAGTTGGAAATTGCTTTCTTCTAGGGGCAATGAAGAACCTGAAGTTGTCTGCAGGAAATAGTGCGGTGTGGTGCCCCTTAAGTGCTCAAGTCGCAGCATTGACTGTGTGTGGGAGTTGAGGGCTGTGCTGTAAGCAGATGTTTTAGTGATGTGCTCAGCCAGATGCATCTCCCATCACCTGCTCCCTGTCTGTCCCGATCTGCTGCAGCTGTGTGAGAGCATTTTGTGCGCACTGCAAGTTCTGCCACGCTTGGGCTTTGATTGCTGCTGTGATTCAGTCTGTTTTCTCATTTTTGTCAGCCCAGTGGGAAAGATGCTTGCCTTTTGAGACACCTCAGTCTAGTTTATTTTAGTTATTGCTTTTGCTTCTTGCAGCATAGTGAGTATGGCTGGGTCTCCAAAGATCCAGGTATTTCCGAGCTTCGGATAGACCTCTGCCAATGTAGAGGTCTGTGACTGGGATCACAGCACCTCAGGTATGTTAGTGATACCCAGGATCGTCAGCTGTGCTGTGGGTTTTGCAAGAAGAGCTCTTTTCTTCCCCTTTTTGGAACACTTCCCTGGACAGCACTCTTGGCTAGTCTGAATTGTCAGTAGATAAAGACCTTGGGAGTGAGTGTTAGATGTTTTTCTTTAGGTTTTATTAATAGAGCTGGAGAGTGGAGACTCTGGTCCCAAATAAAAGAATTCAGAGTCTGGAGCCATGGCTGGCCTCTTCCCTCCACGCTCTAGGTAAAAAATGTAGTATTATGTGCACGAAAGTGGAAAGATACCATGTGTCTCCATATGCTGGCATTCATTTTGAAGTGGTGTTCAGGAAAAAAACAGATATGAACAGTATGAGGAGCAAAATGGAGAAAACACAAACTATTGTAAAACATTTAGGCAAATTGACGGCTGACCTTTGTTGTGAGTCCTGTGTGCAGTAATGATCAACTGTCTCCAGTAACTGCAGGCTGAGAGGTTGTGGGGAGCTCGGCTGTGGATAAATCCTCCTTTAAGATGTTGACTGTGTTAGGATTGTTGCCACGAGAAAACTCTAGTAATGGAGAATATGACAAAAAGGATAACAAAATACTGCATCATGTACAGAAATCGGATTCAGAGCTGCTGTGCACATATCTCATAACAGGAGCACGGAGATTTCAGTGAAACCGAAAGACAAATGTGTTTCTGCAAAGCGTGCTTGCTGTTTGAATGCAAAGTCCTAGAGTCACCAGCTATCACTGAAGAGAAAAACATCGTAATTCAAAAAGACTTGTGTAAGATCGAGCTCTCTGGTGGCTGTGGTGAACTTGTATTCCAGGCATAATATAAAACCTTCCCTGCCATCTGCGTGTTCAAAGCTGGGAGCCCCTTCGTTCAGAAATACTGTTCTGTACGAGCGGTGCCAGTGATCTGCGGGGAGCGGCTGGGGATGTCCAGTGTTGAGAGTACGGAGAAAGGGTCGGAGCACGCGTGCCAAGGGCTGGGGGGCAGAGACATCCGAGCATGGCCAGGGGTTGTGGAAGGATTACGTGGAGGAAAACTTTGGTTGAACTGCTTTTTTGCTTTTCTCCTCCAGGAATAATCCACCAGATGAAAGGCGACTATGACACTGCACTGAGGCTGCATAAGACACATCTGTCCATTGCTCAGGAGCTAAGTGATTACGCTGCCCAGGGCAGGGCCTACGGCAACATGGGCAATGCCTACAACGCTCTGGGCATGTATGACCAGGCGGTGAAGTACCATCGTCAGGAGCTGCAGATTTCTATGGAAGTGAATGACCGTGCCTCTCAGGCATCCACGCATGGGAACCTGGCAGTTGCCTATCAAGCACTGGGTGCTCATGACCGTGCTCTGCAGCACTACCAAAATCACCTCAATATTGCCCGAGAGCTGCGAGACATCCAGAGTGAAGCACGGGCCCTCAGCAATTTGGGCAACTTCCACTGCTCTCGAGGAGAATTTGTGCAGGCTGCCCCTTACTACGAGCAGTACCTGCGCTTGTCCCCAGAGCTGCAGGACATGGAAGGGGAGGGGAAGGTTTGCCATAACCTTGGCTATGCCCATTACTGCCTTGGGAACTATGAAGAAGCTGTAAAGTACTATGAGCAGGATCTTGCCTTAGCGAAGGATCTTCATGACAAGCTGAGCCAAGCCAAAGCATATTGCAACCTTGGTTTGGCCTTCAAAGCCTTGATGGACTTCAGCAAAGCAGAGGAGTGTCAGAAGTATCTACTGTCACTGGCTCAGTCTCTGAACAATTCCCAGGCCAAATTTCGAGCTCTGGGAAACTTAGGGGATATTTTTGTCTGTAAGAAAGATGTAAATGGTGCAATAAAATTTTATGAACAGCAGTTGAGCTTAGCCCATCATGTTAAAGACAGGAGACTGGAAGCCAGTGCCTATGCAGCTTTGGGCTCTGCATACAGGATGATACAGAAGTGTGACAAGGCTTTAGGCTACCATACACAAGAACTAGAGGTGTACCAGGAGCTGGGGGAAATGCCAGGTGAGTGCAGAGCACATGGCCACCTTGCTGCAGTGTACATGTCGCTCGGGAAGTACACCATGGCTTTCAAGTGCTATGAAGAACAGTTGGAGCTTGGGCAGAAGCTGAAGGACCCTAGCATAGAAGCCCAAGTCTACGGTAACATGGGCATTACCAAGATGAACATGAACGTCATGGAGGAAGCTATTGGCTACTTTGAACAGCAGCTGGCCATGCTGCAGCAGCTCAGTGGAAACGAATCTGTGTTGGACCGAGGCCGAGCCTACGGGAACCTGGGAGACTGTTACGAAGCTCTGGGAGATTTTGAGGAAGCTATAAAGTATTATGAACAGTACCTGTCTGTGGCTCAAAGTCTGAACCGTATGCAAGATCAGGCAAAGGCCTACCGGGGCCTGGGCAATGGACACAGGTAACAAGTGCATGAGGCAGGAGCACGTGGAGGAAAGGAGCGTGTGGAAGCGCACAAAGGTGCATGGGGATGGGATGGAGTGGGAGGTGTGGGTTTTAGGGAAGAAGCATGTATGTGGAAAGGGGAACTTGAGCAGGTAGGGGGCTACACAGATGTGTGGTAGAGATTGGGCCAAGCAGAGGAGGGCAGACTCATCTACGTCATTAGTCACCAAAGCAGAGTGGGACAAGTTGGTCCCTAGTACAAGGACAGGAGAATGCACCATGCTGTTGGCGGGATGCCCTAGTGTGGCGATGTAAAACTGCATGGAAATGTAAAACTGAATAGCAGATGCTGAGAAGAAAGGGACCTGGTCTGTGCTACTGTCTCAAGTAGGGAAGCTGCCATGGTTCTATCCTTTCAGCAGGGAATTTGTAAGGTAGCAGAGGAAGGAGGCACATTCAAAGGTGCTGGGGATGACTCCTTGGGGGAACATTTGTATCTTAAAGATTGGAGCTGATGGTGGAGACGAAGTCTCTGGAGGATGTGTGAAAACATTCTGTTTCAAGGAGGGGGAGTGATAAAAGAAGTGCTGTTGTTTTCTTTCCTTGTAGGGCTATGGGGAGCTTGCAGCAGGCTCTGGTGTGCTTTGAGAAGCGGCTTGTGGTAGCACATGAGCTGGGGGAGGCCTTCAACAAAGCGCAGGCCTACGGGGAGCTGGGCAGCCTGCACAGCCAGCTGGGCAACTACGAACAAGCCATTTCGTGCCTGGAGCGCCAGCTGAACATCGCGCGGGAGATGAAGGACCGAGCTCTGGAGAGCGACGCCGCCTGTGGCCTCGGGGGCGTCTACCAGCAGATGGGAGAGTACGACACAGCCCTGCAGTACCACCAGCTAGACCTGCAGATTGCGGAGGAGACCAACAACCCCACGTGCCAGGGCCGGGCCTACGGGAACCTGGGTCTGACCTATGAGTCCCTGGGCACGTATGAGAGAGCAGTTGTCTATCAGGAGCAACATCTCAGCATTGCTGCACAAATGAACGACCTTGTAGCCAAAACGGTGTCTTACAGCAGTCTGGGAAGGACTCACCATGCCTTGCAGAACTACTCTCAGGCTGTGATGTATCTGCAAGAAGGTAGGAGGCTGAATTCCCTGTTTCATATGATAGGTACTGAGGAATAGGTGGGAGAATAGGTGACATAGGCACAGTCCTGAGCATCTAGAAGCCATCTGCCCGCTGCTGAGCACCTGCCCAGGACCAGCCCTCGGCCACTGCTGCAGCTGGAGTTCAGCATGAAGCAGCATCTGCTCAAAACGGTGGCTCTGATGGGGATGGGCAACGTAGCTTCAGTATACGAAGCTGGAAGCTGCAAGATTAATTACGTCAGTTAGTCAGGATTTCCTCAGACCAACCTTGGCAGGATTCCAGTACGCTTAGGAAGCTCAATTAAATCAGAGGGGCAGAAATAAAGTACAGCTCCTTCTGCAATGTGATATTAAATCCTTGAAAGCAATCTGTGGACGTTGACTGCTGCCAGGCTTTGCAGGCAAGGCCAGGGCCTCCCTTTCCCTGCCTGTTTAAGACCTGCAGGGAGCAGGAGGCCTCAGAGGTGGGAGCTCTGGCAGCCGGGAGAAACAAGAAAAAGTCATGTGGCAAGAGGTCTTTTTTCTGACAGCTTTTGTAGTTTAGTGTGATTTTGACTGAAGGGCATTTAAGACATGAAAGCAAAGCTTCCTGGGTGGATCTTACTGTTTGTGTTTGAGGGAACTGCCCCTTAACCTGCCTTGGAGCAGGACTTGATCCATGCTCCTACATTCCTGCTGCTGTCTTGTCTCTGTAGGCCCCTGTGGTGTTGTTCGGACTCATGTGTTAGAGGACACAGAATCACAGAATAGTTGAGGTTGTCAGGGCCCTCTAGAGATCTAGTCCAACCTCCTTCTCCAGCAGGAACAGCCATTCGCATGGGGGCAAGGTCTCCAGAGAAGGAGACTCCACAACCTCTCTGGGCAGCCCCTGCCAGAGTCCTGGCATGCCGCGTCGTGGTGACCAAAGCTGCCTTGGACCAAAGCCCCAGAGGCCCTCGAGGCTGCCCCATGGGCTGGTGCCCAGATAGGCTGAGGCAGAAGTGCCCTCGCGCTGGTGCAGAAGCCACCGCTTTTCCTTTGGCTCTCATTTGCTCTGGTTCTGGTTTTCAGGACTGAGGCTGGCAGAACAGTTGGGTCGCAGAGAAGATGAAGCCAAAATCCGCCATGGTCTGGGCCTCTCCCTCTGGGCGAGTGGGAACCTGGAGGAGTCCCAGCACCAGGTAGGCTGTGGCACGGCCGGTGCTGTGTGCCAGGTCGGTAATGCTAAGTGTCCTCATGGCTCTGTTCTCCTCCCAGCTTTACCGGGCCTCGGCGCTGTTCGAAACGATCCGACACGAGGTGCAGCTGAGCACGGACTACAAGCTGTCGCTCTTCGACCTGCAGACATCCTCCTACCAGGCCCTGCAGCGAGTGCTCGTCAGCCTTGGTAAGCTATGCCACAGGACACAAAGGCTTTGAGACACAGAGGGTGATGCAGCTCACGGTACACCCTTAACTCCCTGCCAGTCCTGGGCAGGATATTGGTTTATCAAGATGGGAATAGGGATCTCCTGATTTGGATTACAGGGGACTTTTGCTTCCTTTTCCATTCATCTTCCTTTCTGTGAGTGAATTTCCCATTGATCATGTGAGTGCTTGCAGCTGAGGTAGCCTGCGGGACTGTCTTCCAGTCCAGGGAATGCTGTTTGCAGAAATAAGCATAGTTACCCTGCTGTAGTATGGGTTGGGATAAGAGCTGCAGACCACGCCGGGGCTGAGAGCAAGCCTTGTCTGCTGAAGTGCAATTCTTTCTTCCAGGTCACCATGATGAAGCGTTGGCTGTGGCCGAGAGAGGACGAACAAGGGCCTTTGCCGATCTGCTCGTGGAACGCCAGACGGGACAGCAGGACTCTGATCCCTATTCTCCAGTGACCATCGATCAGGTCCTGGAGACCGTGAATGGCCAGAGGGGACTTGTTCTCTACTACTCGCTGGCTGCAGGTTATCTCTACAGCTGGCTGCTGGCTCCTGGGGCAGGTGAGGTGTTTTCTGAGGTCTGGCAGAGTCTGTAAGCAAGCTGTACAAAGGGGAATCCTGTAGTGAGGAATAAATACGGGACCAGAGCAACCATGGGAGGGATTCCTTTGGGTTGAATATGTCCAGTTCCTTGGAGCTGGTGCCTTGCAACTGTCATGTACCTGGCAATATTCAGATAGAAGTGCAGGAGTTACCTGGAGATGGAAATGTTCCAGGTGTTTAATATTTCTATCTTTAAACTGCCACTCTGTGCATTTCCCACAGGGCAGTGCAGAGCAGTAATGAGATTTCAAGTATGTTGGCTCTGTGAGAATCTTCTATGCATAAGAATCCCTACCTTAATTACATTTCTGTGCTTTATACCTTCAAAAGCTTTTGACATTTATTCACTGAAGTGGATTCCAGAGAACAGAAGGGCATCCCCACATCCTGATATGCCATTGAACTGTCTCATCCTCTGAATTCTCCCTGAATGAATGTGGAAACACTTATCACAGAGGAGCAGGGAGGATTAATTTGAAGAGGATTGCTTTTTGCAGGCAGATGTTGTTCATTTTCTAATAAAGTGATGACTGTAAATTCTCATGAGTTCTTTCTGGATATAATTTAATAATTGTAACCCTTTGCCATGACAAAGCTAAAGAGATAAAAAGCTCTAATTTAGATTGCATCAAAAATGCTTTGAGAAGGGAAGCAAGATTCACAAATGCCTGATTTCATATGGGATGAGTCACTGGAAGATGTGGTATTTTGGGGGTGTTTTTCAGTATTGCCTGTAGAAAGATAAGATGGTATCACCATGCCATACATCCAGGCATTAAATGGCTCTTCAGTCTACAGTTTGCACTGTAGAATGCTAGGAGTTCTGTAGTTTTGAGGTCAAATTCATTGAACTAAAATTAAATTGATGAGAAAGAAATGATATCCCACCTGACTTCATAAACAGCTTTCTTGATTTCTTCTCAGTTTCCTTGATGCAGATGGAGAGAGTAGCTTCAATGGTAGTCCAGGATCTTCCTTATCCCCTGAGATGTTTCCTTCAGAGCCTGTTAGCTGGGATACAATTCACTGTAATAGCTGATCTTGCTGCAAAATGAGTTTCTTTATTCTTTATTCCCGTGCTGTTCTTAATAGCTTCAATAATTTATGTAGTCAATGCAGACAGGGCATCCCGAGCAGCCTTGTACTGTTGATCACAGACAGTGGTCCTGTAGGATTAATTGTATCAGGAGGGATATGTCAGTCTGAGTGGAGGAAGGTTTTATCTGCAGTAATAGTCGAATTCTTGCCAGAATAGCAACCTCCCTTTATCTGTTTTGCCTGTTGTGAAATACTGACTTTTAATATTTTAATATGCATTAATCCACCCTTTTCTTTGTATGTAATGCATTTTCATGTGTATGGGTAAAATGAAATCTTTGTGCGACATGAGGAGGTTCTGCTGTAGTAATAACATTTTTGTTCAACATCTGAACCTTGTGCGATTTATATGATCAGAGAATATTTATAAAAAAATTCCATGTGCAGCTATAGAAATGTGTGTTACCATGGCAGATGCTTGTAAGAAACATCTGCATTATAATTTATACGAAGCTGCTTCAATAGCAAGTGCCTTCCCAGTGTCTCATAACAGTAGTGCTCAGCCTGTGTACCTTTGGGCCATCATCTACAAAGTACAAAAACAGACTTTGAAGGCCAGGCCGTGTACAGAAGGCTGTGAAGCCCCTCGGGGACGCGGCGCTTTGTCCTCGAGTGCCAGGGATGCCGCGTGCGGGGCCTGTTACCCCTTGGCGTCCCCGCTCCCAGCGGCTGTAACCCCGATTCCTTGCAGGAATCCTGAAGTTTCACGAGTGCTACCTGGGCGACGGGCTGGCGGAGGGCGCAGGGGACTTCCCGGAGGGCAGCGGCGCGGCGCTGCAGACGGCCACGAGCTCGGCGCTGGAGCTGCACATCGCCAGCGTGCGGGAGGCGCTGGGCGTGGACTCCTACTACACGCGGTAAGGGGCCTGCGCCTCGCGTGGGCCAAAGCTGGCGGTAGCAAAGTTGGAGAGCACGGGGCAGAGGAGGGCAAATTTTCTATTCAGTGACAACAAAATTGCTTTCTTTTTGTATCCATGGCTATTTTTTTTCTGGCAAATAATTATGTGTGCATGTGCAAACAATGTTTGAACCCATAGACTGTGTAATGTACCCAGAGATTGGAAAATGAAACTGATTTTGTGTATATGGACAGATGCTTATATATTCCCGTGTAATTAATTCCCCTTCAAAGGTTTAGTCGTAAGGCACTGCAAATACCATAGGGTTTTCCTCCCCCGCTTCATCCCCTCCAATACTCCCGCATGGCTAAAGCTGAGTAAACAATTCACAGAAAATTAATCCATCCAGTGAATTTCCACAAACAGGTAGGAGATTTACTCCAATTCATTATTCAAATAGATCCCATGATTATCTTCTTTTTTTTTAATCCTGTATATTTATCGTGAGCAGCCAAATTTAGGCCTTGCTCGTGGTTTTGATCTCTTGTGGTATTTCTTTCAATTTACTAATTCGTTGAATACTTGCATTCTTCCTATGCTGCTGTTAGCAAGTTGTACCTTTTTTCTGAATGTTTCATTCTGGAAAACAGCAGAGATGTCTGCATCCTTGTACATTCTTTGTGCATGAATCACACAATGCAAAGGATGTGGTGCAATTTAGCTTGTTAAAACTGCTGCATAGTCCTAAATTGCTGTATTTGAGTGAGTTAGTAACACACTGGCGGCTTGCAGGTCTAATTTACTACTAATGTGCAGGAGACTATAGATATGTATTGGCTGAGGTGTTAACCACTCCCAAAAGTGGAGTGGTGAATGGAGGCACTGTTTTTATAAGTTTATCATGTCTTAGTCTTTTGGAAGATGTTTTGTATTAGTCCCCTTTTCCTCAACCCTAAGATTTGTGAGCAGTTTGTTCTTGAGTCCCAGGGGCCGTGAGCATTGAGGACATCCTCGTCCAGCCGCGATGCAGAAGCACCCAGTGCACCCAGCACGTCCTCAGTGCATCCTTATCGCTCGGCTCTGTCCTCTTGGCAACCCGCAGCCTCCCGAGGGGCACTGGAAGCTGTGCACGGGAACATGCAACGATTTTGGCCAAGAAAGAGGAGATGGTGGCATTGATCACAGGATTGATTTGTGCTCAGGGTTCTGTGGTGGAGTGGCTGCAGCTCTGCTAATAAATCCTTGTTCATCCTCTGCGGTAGCTGCTCGGTCTGACAGGATTAGAATTTTCCATTGGGTTGAAATAAGAACGTGAGCCTCATCATGCCGTACCCGTAAGGTGTTTTGGCTAAGTGGAACATTATTGAGTTTCCCAGTTGCTTTCTCTAGGACTTGCTCCAGTTTCTTAAAGACAAATTAATTCCCTCCTTGGGGTCAGAGGAAACATGACGCTTGGTTATATTATGTCCCCAGCACTGGTGAGTAATGGAATTGGTTTCAGGCAGCTCTGAGAAGGCTATGGGTGCTCATGCTCGCCAGGAAGGTGGCCTTTTTCCTGCCTGGAGCCTCAGGCTGCCAAAAGGAAGCTGGAAACCATCCGAGATGCTGGGCTAGGGACCAGGAAGTGGCTTTCCTCATTTCCAGTGATTCTAAAGTGAGTTAAAGGCTGTGGGTCTGTGATGGGTCTGTGTGGGTCTCTCAGCCTTCTCTTCTCCAGGCTGAACAGGCCCAGCTCTCGCAGCCTTTCTTCATAGGGCAGATGTTCCAGGCCCCTGATCATCCTGATGTTCACAGAGCACCTCCTGACCCGGGCACAGGGCCAGAACTGGACACCTGCACGTCCGAGAGGAGCCTGCGCAGGACGCCCCGCACAGGACGGGCTCGTGTCCTTCGTGGCCCTGGCGTGGGCCCTGCTCGGCAGGAGGGCAGCTGTGTCAGCTAGCAGGGGAGCACAGGCTGCTCCTATCCACCTCCTGGGGGACATCTGCCCTGAAATGAAAGGCTCCCACTCACAAAATGATTTGTGAATTCCTGGATTCCTACTTGTTAACAGTAGCATTACTGACTTAATCTGGTAAGAGCTAGACAAGCAGTACAGTCCTAGTGTCTTCGCGTGGTCACAGACTAAAGAAAGATGAAAGTCTTGGAGGTGCTGCTGCAGAGCACTAAAACCCAGTCAGTGTCATCCATGGCATTTCACAAGCAGATTGGTGGCCATACTTGGCCAGATTGCAAAGGAGGAGGAAAGTAAACCATGCCCCAAGAGAGGACACGCAAAGTAAACCCTGTTTGAGTCGCCCAGTCATGAGAAAGAGGTTAACTGCTACAAGAGAGGAGAGAGAGATCTGGGTTGAGATGGACTGTGTGTATCTAGGAGGAAAATGATCTGAGCCATTTTCTCTGCTCCAGTGCACTAGTCTGTTAAGAAGGAGGTCGTGTCAGAGCAATCACTGTGGCTTACGGAGCTCTGTGGCTAGGATATAGAAGGTGGAAGACTTGGGATCAGGATTTAATTCCTGTCCCGGAGGTTTTACTCCACTGGGGTAGCTGCACAGGGATTTTCTTACCCAACTAATTGTTGTATGTGAACATATCTGCAACTGTAAGTCCAGTTATCTGTAAGTGATAATGCAAGATACAGAACAACTGGAAAAAATCCACAGTTCTAATCTCAAAAGTGATGGTGAAGATGAGCTTGAGTCTCTCCTCGAACTGTTTTGTGTGTGCCTGGCATTGGTCTCTGGACCCTCCTTTGAAAGGTCACTGAGCATCCAGTGTTGGCAGGGTGGAGGGAAGCTGCGCTCCTCCTGGGGAGGAGGATTCGGGGGTGCAGCAGGTCTCGCTAACACAAACCTCATGTGCATGAGGCTCCTCCCAGCTTCAGCGTTCCTGGGTTCAGCGAGGAGTTACGGTGGTATCTTCAGCCCGCTCATGTGTGTGCACATGGACCGTAAGCTCTCCGTTCTTTGTGGAGCTGTAGAGTTCCCCCTCCTGACAAGAGAGGGGAAAAAAGGCTGAATTGGTTCCATCTGCCATTTTCTTATGGCTGCAGGGTTGCATGTTTACATTTCTCTCTGGATGTTGAATCTCACCCTCAAGGTAGGGATATGCTCAGCTGAAATCTGCAGTTCTCTGTGTAGCAGATTTACAAATAGTCTTTTCTGTTCTGTTTACCATTTGTCATCACAGCTATTGTTTGTGGCATAGACAATCTTTCAAACCTGAAGCTCTGGGATGAGTTTTGCACTTCCTGTGATGTCAGCTTCCTCTTCAATTGTGGTAATGGTAGTGGTATGTTCCTGGTTAAAGAGTCAGGGCTTAGTGCTTTTCTCTGAGATTGCTGGGCTGACCTGGTATCTTCACAGGCAAAGCTCTTTACCACTTCAAAACTGTGTGCAGAGAATTGGAAAAAAAAGTCTTGTTCACACCATGTGGATGAACGTCGTGTTCTGCTTTGAAGCTCTGGCACTGTGTGTCACCAGCATTGCCATCCTACCCACTCGAGCTCCCAAGGCCCCAGAAGCTGCACTGGGCAACCCAGGAGCTGCTCTCTGCTCTCCAGCAAAGCACAGAGCAAGTTAGGAATCTGATTACGAATGTGAGGGCTGCTGTTTGGCTCCCAGGTCATGGCGTGTACTCGTGTGCCCTTGTGCTGGCACTTACGTGTCCTTGCTCCCTGTCATGGTGCATCGTGATTGTAGGTGCTGCTGTGCCCTCCAAGCTGGTGCCTCCTCCTGTGCCTGCTGCTGGGAAGAGCAGCGCTGCCATGGCCTGCCTCATCGGGATTTTGCTGGCATTAAGAGGCATTACATTTTCTGCAGCAGCCTTTGCTCTGTTCTGGAAACAGTTCCTCTGAGCTGGACTAATTCAGTCTGCAAATGCGTGTACTTGCCAAAAGCAGAGTATGAGAATCTCCTCCAACTTGCGCTGAGATGGATTGGGGAGCCCATGTGACCTGCACTCCGAAACACGAACTCAGGATTTTTGCCTCTTTAGGGATTGCCAGATACATAGTGAGCAATGAGCAAAACTGTGCCAGGGCTCAGAAGTGAGCAGCTTTTCACTGCTGGAAGGAAAACATGCAGGAGGCAACTGCAGACAATCCTGCAACTCTTTTTTATCTTATGCGATTCAGCTCACTCCCCGCTTCAGTGTCCAAGAAGTGGTTGGTTTATGTCAGGACTTGCCCTTATATGTAGTTAAATTACATTGACCCGGAAGTATGTTTACAAGGCACTCTGTGGTCCATACAGCAATACAGACACAGCTGTAGCTGCCTGCAAGAGTGCGTGTTGTATCTTAATGGGATTCATGTACGTGTTATTGGAAAACGTGCCCTTGAGGAAAGCTGTTGGGAACCCAGCAAAAGGAAACAAGAGGGCTGTGGGGCAGATTTAGCTTGTATAAGTTCCAGGGTTTGTGATGTACCATATGCTATGCAAATTATTTATTAAGTTAAAAAGAGGAATTGTTGAAATGCACAGACAGTAGTTGTTTGCCTTCTCCCTTTCAAAATAAAATACTACTCTGGCAATTAGTTAGAAAATCTGCACCCAGATGTTAATTTCGATATTAAAGTCCGGAGATGGAGAACTTAGAAAATTCCATTAGTATGCATTGTGTTCTGAACCCTTGAGGGCTGGATCTGTGAATGTCTACAGCAAGAGAAGCAGACAGGGTGGTCATTCATTAGTAACCATGCCTGACAGAAGTGATGACGTTCAGAAGAGATTTGACCTTAGCATTTGGTGAGGTTGGGTCTGAAGCCCATCTTCCCCCGGCCTGGCACAACAGTTGTCACCAAGCTGTTGCTCTGTCATGATCAGCGATGCCTCTCTGCTATTTTCTCTCTAGAGCCTGTGCCAGCAGTGAAACTGAGAGTGAAGCTGGGGATATCATGGACCAACAGTTTGAGGAGATGAATAACAAGCTGAACTCGATGAGTGATCCAACTGGCTTCCTGAGGATGGTTAGCAGGAACAACCTCTTGAACAGGTGAGAAGGCAGCACTGCGCTGTGGGCATCAGCAAGCAGGCAGAGAGACAACTCCGTGACAGACTTCACTTTAAACTGTAAAAGGGCCTCAGGTGCAGCTGGTGTCCCTGCTGTGGGTCTCTCTTGCAGTATCGTTAGAGGACAGAGCAGTAAAGTGACATTATTCTTCATGGTTGCAGAGATTGTTTATTTCACCCAGGAAATTAGCAGTTAGTTCAAGTCAAATTGTGAGATCTCGGAATGGCATCTGAATGCTTTTCCAGGCAAGGACCTATCGGCAAGTGATGACTATCCAAGGGTGGGCATTTCTGATGTTGTCCTCTGCTGAACAGGCTCAATTTTTGACTGACTGAACAGCTGTGGAGGATCTCTCTCCCTCTTGTCAGCGAGGTGCAGAGCTTGGGGCTTTCTGCTCCTGATATCATGTGCAAGTGTTTGTTTCCCATTGATTTTAACTGAAATGGCTGTCGGAGAACATGCTGCATTTTCAAAGGTCCAGTGCTTTGCCTACCTGACCAGTTCCCACTTACTTTCTGCCTCTATAGAACTTGCTCAGAGTTCAGTCAGTCATGTCGCTGTGCTGATTAAAGCAAGGATTAGAAGTGAAAATTGGACACAGGGTTGTCCCAGGATTGTCTCTCCCCTCGTGGGAACAGACCCTGCGATGCTGAAGGAAGCAATGCTGGGTTTCTGACCGGATCTGTAGCCCGGCAAGGATTCTGTGCAGAGGGTGCACCGAGTCTTCCTCAGCTAGGAAGAAAACTGGGTCAGGCTGCAGAACTGTGAGCGCTCACTGGAGCTGCTGAGCTGTGACAGCAGCATCCCCTTGAAGCTGGGAATTGCCTGCCGGCATCAACAACTGCCCTATTTTTCTTTCCAGAATCCACGTTCATATCTATTCAAGCGCTGCAGTGATCATAGACTATAAATATTTGCTACTTTGAAGTCAAAAGGCACTCCCCCAGGATTGCTGAGACATTTTACTAGTTTATCAGGGTCAGAGAATTAGCAGGAGAATCCCCATTCTAATTACCAGGAGTGGAATAAGCTCTGATTCTGCTCCAGTAAGTGCCAGTCCCTAGGAACGCTGCAGAAGCCAACTACGCAGCATCTGCACGTGTTTCTGCTCCATGAGAGCAAATGTGCGGCCTTAAAGCCGTATCAAGGAGCTCTCCTTGGGAGCCGTGTCAGGAAACTAGCCTGCAGCTGTTTGGAGAAGCCCAGGCATGGAGAAACTTAAGTGCTTCATCCAAAGCACCTTCACAAGAGCATCAAGAAGCTGCCAGAAATTTTATGTTGTCATGATACACACTGACATCCAAAGAAGAGCAAAGCACTGCTGGGTGGTTTTGCCTGCAGATAGGGAAATCTGGGGGTTTTAGTGGCAGAGCTACTGCTGCCATCTCCAGCTAGCTAAGCCCTGAATTCAAGGCATTTCAATGCCTTCTGTACATAGGTTGTCTTCCATCCCATAAATTATGAGAATAGAGATTGCAGTGTCTGAGATGGCACTGTGGAAAGTATCAGTAGTATTTGTCTGCTATGTGGTTCTTTCCAGCTCAGCTGTGGTGAGAACAGGGCTGGTCATGGTGTGTGGTACATCGCACTTGGGGCAACAAGGAGACAAGTAGTCGTGCAGCTGTGGAAAGGAAGCCAGTGAAGGTCAGCATGGAAGAGAGCAGATTAAGAAGGGAAACAGAAGCTGACAGCATTTTTCTCTGCTGGTCTACAGCTCTAACAAGGGACTGAAAGCTCTCAAATTTTAGGAAATGTCAGAATTGAACAGTTAGAGCACAAGGTGTAATCTGAGAGCTCCAGACTCTATCTCATTTCAGTACATTGGCCGGAATGAGTTTATGTAGCTGTATGTCAGTGATGTGTGTGGTTATTGGAGCTGCAGTGCTTCAGAGGTTGGAAGGCAGTAACTGCAGGCACAGCCTCTGCTTTGGTTTTGGCACTGTGGGGGGACAAGGAGGAGCAGGGCCTGCTTAGAGAAGAGAATCAGTGTTTGCTTTCCCTGCTGCCAAAGCAAGACTTGCTTTCCTCCTGTGGGGCCTGAAGGCAGTGTTCACATCTTGTGATTGAATGTTGGCGTTCCTCAAGGGAGCGTGCATGGCATGGGGCCAGTGCAAGTTCCTTCACGCACAGGGTTTGCACATGCTGTTAGGGTCTCATGTGAGAAAATGAGTCTTCAGAGATACTGGGACTGTGTGGAGCCATTCAGTTTCCATGTCTGGTGAGAGGTGGATAACTGCAAGGAAGCCCCTGGTCTGGGTGAGTGCCCCTCTGGTTGCTGTCATCAGGTAAATTGGTGAGTCTGGCTTCTAAACAGAGAAGAATGCTTTGTTTGTTGTGTATCTCAACTTAGAAAAATAAGAATGGATCTGATAGTAACCTCAAGGAATCTGTGGGAAGGAAGGGGCCTTGCAGGAGAAAGGAGCGCTGAAGAGGTCCTGGATGGCTGATATCGGAGCTGGCCAGTAGCTGTCTAAGCTATGGATGCCACTGATGTAGCTCGGCTCCTGCTCAGCAGGGAAGCTGGTCACTCTACCACCCTCTAGGTTTATCTCCCCAGCCTTTGGCCTTTCCACAATTGTGGGCACCCAGTACATCCTTCTTCCCTGAACCTGCAGAAAACATGGGCACTGGCCCTGCCACTGCTCAGAGGGTAACGTGCATTTCCCAGAGGGCAGTTTTTGCAGTGCGACATACTGAGAATTGGTGAAAGGTGAATGAGAGAGGAGCAACAGAACTTGAGGTGTGAATTTGTTTCTGCCAGGGACGTGGCTGTTTTCCAGCCCATTTTATGACTGCAAAGAGCTTTTTTTTTTTTCTCCAGCTGATTCAGATTGTGAAAGAAACGGTCCATGCTCTGTTCCACACACACAGCTAAAGATTTCCAAAGCAAGTTTGGTGCCCTGACAAGATCAGAGGCTCTATAGAGAGAGCCTCAGATAAGGCCACCAGGCAGGTGCATCTTCATCTGCTTGTGCTCAGGGTTTCATCCTGGTGACCAATGTGATTTGTGAGTATATCCCCCCTCTCTTGATGCGTGCCCTGCCTTTGTGTTGATTTTGGGCCTGTTGCTTGTATTTTTATGGGAGTGCAGCAGAGGCTCTCCAGTGGGTAGGAAACTAGGAGCTCAGCACAGAAGCTGCCAGCGGGGCCAGGATTGCTGGGCAGGACCAGCTTCAGTGGAGCTCCTGGTGGGGGGTGCGCAGGCCCAGGTAGGACTGCTCGGATTCTTGCTCTGGAGAACCACCCAGCCGAGCCCCGGAGCAGAGGGCTCGGAGCAGCCGGGGTGCCGGCTGGCAGAGGGGAAGGCGGTGGCTGAAGAGCCTCCTCCTCACCCAGTTCTGCCCAGTGCAGGGTGCAGGCCACACAGACGGAGCATGCGGGTGGTCCGTGGCTGTTGTGCAACCAGTGAGTTTTGGAGATGGCTGTGGATGTGTTCAGGGAGCCCCAGGGAATGCGTATGCGAGTGTTTTCTGGAGCTTCTTGTAAACAAGTGTTGTGTGTGAAGACCCTGTCTGTGGCAGGGGGAAGGCCTTCTGAAGAAGCTTTGGTGGGTGTCGTGTTCAGGGGCTGCAGGGCCACAGAGCCTCTAGCAGGGGTTCGGCCGCCAGCAGCAGCACCTTGTCAAAGGCACCTGGCCCGAGGGCTCGGAAGAGCCTCTTGCATGGAAGGCACTTGGGCAGAGGCAGCCGGCCTGGAGAGTCGGAGCCTGCCCTGCCTTGGCGGGGAAGGCGCCAGCTGGCCCGGGCTCTGCGGCTCCCGGGGTTCTGCAAAAGACCCGGCCTCCCCTGGAGGATTTCTGCGCTCTTCCGTGTGTACAGGCACCCTGGCAAGGAGGGCGAAAGATTTATGATGCTGCTTTGGTTTTGTTCTAATAAAAACCAATCTGAGCGGTGAAGGGATAAATCTAGAGCTGCTTGGCTGCAAAGCCAAGATGCAGGAGGCTTTGCTGATTAGAGCAATCAAGCCCCTCTCCCCTGCCATAAATTAGTCTGATGAGATGACTTGGTTGAGCGAGGCTGGCGGCTGCCACCTGCCGGCCCGGCTGGGCTCCTGTCCCTGTCCTGGGCTGTGGGGACCCACTGTGGGCAGAGGTGGGTGCGGGACACAGTTGGGATTGGGATTATGGGGAACCATCCACCGGCTGCTTGCAGCACTTGGAGGACAACGGGGCATCAGCTCCTTTTTAGGTGGCCTTTTATGCACAAGTTCTTTTATGCTCACACTTGAGAGCTTGCTCTGCCATTACTGTCCAATGTCTGATCCCTACTCCCCTGTTTTTATGGCTCACCTGCTGCAATTTTATGAAAATGCATCCTTTTCACATAAAATGGTTGTTCCTGGCCTCAAGCCCAAGATAACTATTCTGGGGAGCACAGATTGCTGGAGTAGAGAGACCAGAATGGGCAATGCCATTTCCTCAGTGCTTTGTGCACATGCCATCTCAACCTCCTCAGATGCCAGAGTTGGTGACTGGTGCCAGGAGAGTGCGTGAGGAATTTTGCCTATGCAGATGAACCCAGAATTGTCCCCCCTGCCACTTGTGTGGAGAAGGGATCATCAGCAAACAAAAACAGTCCTGCTAGGGTGTAGGGGATGGGAACTGCACCACGATAGTTGGGCAGTGCTCAGAGGCAGCCCTGTTCGTGATTGAATTTTGGCTGTGTGCATTGTAAAAGAGCAGCTGGAGATGGCTTGATAGCGAGCATAGGAAACCCTGGCTGGTATTGCCATATCCCTGGGGAGCAGGAAAGCAGGAGCAAAACAATGTTGCAGGAAATGAGCAAGCTGTCAGGAAAACGGATTGCAGAGCAGCTCTCCTGCTGGAGATGGAGTTCAGCCTGTGTGCACAACTCGAACGATGCTTAGGGGCAGCAGCCCTGGCTGCATGGGGCCATTCAGGGGCACACAGCCAGCACAGATGCAGCCCTCACAGCCTGGTCTTTGCCTCTTGTCTTCCTCCCTCTCAGCTCCGTGCCACGTTAGCTGGCGCAAAGCACCCAGAGCTTCCTGTGATTGTAGTCAGTTGCTGATGGCTCTCACATTTGCACAATCCCTGCACACAAGTTTGCAATTAAACATGTGAGCAGCGCTCAGGGGCATTTGATTTTGCAGAGGAACACCATGAAAGTGCCTGCAACTGGTTCATGTTGCCACCTGTGTCATTGGGCACTACAGTGTGAAGCAGTGGGATAACAAAGCGGTGTCGTGGAGCATCCCATGGAGCACCCACCCGGGTGGCCTGGTGGGTCAGCAGAATGAATTGGGGGCAACCTGATGTGGATTGCCAGGTTTCTGCAACTAACCTTTCAGTTGTCTTTTGTTCCCAGGAGCTGTCAGAGCATGACCAGTCTGTTCAGCAGTACCATGTCTCCTGTTAAGGATGGGACATCTTCTCTTCCACGGAGGCAGACTTCCTTCACCAAGCCCCCGCTCCGTGCGCTCTATGACTTACTGATAGGACCCATGGAAGGAGTAAGTCTTTAGCGAGGACATATGTAGAAGTTCACTTAGCAAAACCCTCAGTGATATGAGAAAGCACTCTGCTGTGCTCAGTGCAGGCCTGCCTGTGCAGGGAAAATCAGGGTGGATTCTTCCCTGTGTCCTTGGACAAGCTGCAGATTTCCTTTTAGCAGAACACTTGGACAGTTGCCCTGGAATTTCTGCGTTGTGGCTCTGATACCCTTCTCCTGTCTGCTGTTGACTGTATTTTCAGTGACCGATACTTACCTTCCTACCTCTCCTTTACATCCTCAAGGTCTTTTGTCCAAAAAGTCCAAAGCCGTTGCTGGCTTTCCCAGCCCCCTTGTGCATGCTGTGTGTTGCACTGTCTGCGGTGCTTGTTCAGTATTGGCAGTGCCCTTCCACAAAAGAAGTGAGCAGAGCTGCAGACAGCTTTCTAATTAGAGAGCTGTAACTGCTGCTTCTGATTTACGCTCCATACCTGCTACAACAACATGTAAAGTCTTCAGAGCCCGTTTGTTGTTTTTTTTAGTGCTGCTAAGCTTGGTGCAGACAGCTCACCTGTCTCTTTCTTTGTTAAAACTAACCACTAAACATAATCCTTGGAGGTATATGAAATGCAAATGAGCCTCATAACTTTATTTCTCTCTCCTTAACACATGGGGAAAAGAAAGTATTTTACTCTTCCATTTCCATGCAAATGGAAAATCCTGCAAAGCACATGTCATGGTGGCTTATATTCTGCTGCCAACACCGCTCCTGGAGTAGGGAGTCAAACAGAATATATATAAAAACAACGCCCAACAACCCAGAAAACAGCAGCGCCCATGGGGAAGCTGCCCTCGACGGCTGGCTCTGTGTGATGTAACCACGGAGCGCGCTGGGCGCACTGGGAGCCCTGCCAGCCATGGGGACCCGGCGCCGGTGCCGCCGGGCAGAGGAGCACGGGGAGCCGGGGAGCTGCCGCAGGGTGGGAGAAATGGCAAGAGGGCAGCAACTATTTCAAATCCTTTTAAAAGAAGATTTTCTTGCCCTTCAGCAGTTTTGTTCCTGCTTTGAAAGCCAAAAACATCTAAAAGCATCTCAGTGTCTGCTCAGCTTTCTGCTGTGTGACTTTCCTCCTCCTCTCTGACCTGATTTTGGTATTTTAGACTCCCTCTGGGGAGACAGCCAGGCAGATTTTTCCTCTTTCTTAATTAATGTTCGTTCATCTTTGCTGCTGCCTGAGAGCTGAAGCTCCAGGGTGGCTGCAAATTCCTGCTGTGCTGTGACCGCTGGGGACATGGGTCAGTGCATCTGGCGGGAGGACTCGGCAGTCAGCACGTTGCTCCCCAGCATGAGAGACCAACCATGGCCAAGGGGGATGAGTGGAACTGAGCACTGCGCACAGATAAAAGCAACAGTGCAACTTCACAGAACTGTCAAATGTCCACATGTGGTCAGCAGTCACAGCAGCTTGGTCAGATTGTGTGCACATGAAGAGATCGAACTGTGGGATCAGACTAGAGGCTGGTGTGCTGTGAGTGCCGTCCGTGGAACTGATGCAGTGAATGGTCCAAATTGATCCTCTCTCTCTTTTCCAGGGTTTGATGCATTCCAGCGGTCCCGTTGGCCGCCACCGCCAGCTGATCCTGGTTCTGGAGGGAGAACTGTACCTCATTCCTTTTGCTCTTCTGAAGGGCAGTTCCTCCAATGAGTACCTCTATGAGCGCTTCAGCCTCATTGCGGTGCCGTCCATCCAGTCGCTGAACCCCATCTCCAAGGTCTGTCATTGCCCTATCTCTCGTAGGCCTCTCTGGTGAGGCAGGTGTGGTGCGTGCTAGAACAGCAGCAGCCGTGTCCTGCTGCGCCTGGTCGTAGAGCAGGAGCTGCACACGTGCCGCTCTCTACATTTGTGGTAGACTGCAGAAATGTAGGTGATCTGGACTGAGCTTTGTTGCAGAGTTTGCTATGTCCTCCTGAGATGTTTGGCTGCTCGGCAGCTCTCCACGTGGAAAAAGGCCCCTCATGTCTCACAACACTGAAGCTGTAAGCCAAAATCAATCCCACAGGCAAATTTGGAGGAATTGCCTTCATGTTGATGTTTGACAACAACCTTCAGCTTTTGTAATGCCCCGTGTGCCCAGGCAGAACAACCTAGTTGAATCTGCTCCTGCTGAGCAGTATCTTGCTGGGTGTCATCCTTGCACAGGGTTTAGCACAGTGGTTAGAGCAGCAGAAGGGTCTGAACTTTGTCACGGTTGCTGATGAGGAGATTTGGCTCTTCTCTTTATCTGGCCCCAGGGATCAGCTGCAGGTAACACCATGCTCCTGGCAGTGGTGGCACTGATCCTTGTGTTTACAAATGCTTTTTCCCATAAGGTCAGAAGCTGGAATCTCCTTTATACTTTCAGTTCTGCGGCAGACTTCCAAGGGAATCAAGGCTAAGTCTCTTATTTTCTGTACTTCACCTATTTCTTCAACTGAGAAATAAGTTTAGAAACTAATCTGACAAGTAGAGCTGTTTCTTGAAATGGCTGAATGGAGGGGAAAAAACGCAAAGTATTTTTATAATTACAGTTATCAGATTACACTTTAGATCCCAGGATACAGCATGTTTTACAACCAGCACCCTTGCAGACAGGTCTTTGAGCTCCATTTTCTGTTTCTTTTTCTCTGCAGTCCCATGTGAGGAAGAATACTCCTGCTTTCTCCAGTTCTACCTCAATGGCAGCTGTCATGGGAAATCCCAAGCTCCCGTCAGCAGTTATGGACAGGTGGCTGTGGGGACCTATGCCCTCTGCAGAAGAGGAGGCCTATATGGTGTCTGAGCTACTTGGCTGCCAACCCTTAGTTGGCAACGCTGCAACAAAGGAGAGGGTCATGAGTGCTCTGTCTCAGGCAGAATGTGTCCATTTTGCCACCCACATCTCCTGGAAGCTGGCTGCCTTGGTCCTCACACCCAACGCTGACAGCAATCCAGCCAGCAGCAAGAGCTCCTTTGGGAACCCCTACACAATCCCAGAATCCCTTCGGATGCAGGATGATGCCAGCGATGCAGAGAGCATCTCGGACTGCCCTCCTCTCCAGGAGTTTCTGCTCACAGCAGCTGATGTCCTGGATCTGCGGCTTCCTGTTAAATTGGTGGTTCTTGGGTCTTACCAAGAATCCAACAGCAAAGTCACTGCTGATGGGGTCATTGGCTTGACAAGAGCATTCCTGGCTGCTGGGGCCCAGTGTGTGCTGGTGTCACTATGGCCCGTTCCTGTGGCTGCTTCCAAAATGTTTGTGCATGCCTTCTATTCCTCCCTCTTAAATGGGATGAAAGCCAGTGCAGCCCTTGGGGAAGCCATGAAGACTGTACAGAGCAGCAAGGAGTTTTCACACCCATCCAACTGGGCAGGTAGGGAGATTCGCTTTTGATGAACTACATGGGGCTTTGGGGAAGGTCTCTTAAGCCAAATTGCCAGTGTTAAGCAAGGAATGATGCTAAGGGATGGCCAGGAGCTGCATGTCACCTGTGCACTCCCAGGAGCCATCTCCATGTGCTTCAGATCACGGAGTGTGACTGCCCCTTCCCTTCAAGGGG
>JAUBOD010000328.1:332616-378696 GCA_032353885.1 Nothura maculosa
TGTCACCTGTGCACTCCCAGGAGCCATCTCCATGTGCTTCAGATCACGGAGTGTGACTGCCCCTTCCCTTCAAGGGGACTGGATGTCTGCACCATGGGACAGGAGCATTTCACAGCATATGGTCTATACATAAATTAGAGATTTCATGATTTAAAACAATTGTGAGGGTGCAATGTGCTTCTTCGCAATGGTTTCATGACTGGAATGAGATAATGCCTGCTACAAAGCTCACCTGCTGCATGAGTGAGTGTGGTTGGGGCCTGGTTCCTCCATGATTGGAATGGATTTAGCTGGAGTTTGTTCCGGTCGATAGAACCGAGTCCCTGATAACGCAGGTTTGACTGTCAGGAGACCAGAGCAGTGCTTCTAGAAGCAGCGCTTGGCAACTGTGGCTTTTATGGCAGAGGCCTTAGAGGTCTCACTGATTTGCCCCTTCAAGTGGAAGCTTCCCATGGGAGCTTCCCAGCAGTGCAGAGCCGTGGGGACATGCCTCTCTCCTCAGCTGCCTTAGTGAGCTGAGATACAGAAACACAAGGTCCCGGTACTGATACGGGTAATAGTAAATAAGCTGCAGTTTTTCTTCCAGCACAAATTTGATTCTTGAGAGTTGTAGACATTCTCCGTCTGTTTTCCGTTCTGCACGGGAAGCAATGCCTGGTGTTTGGAGCAGGGAGCTGCTGGGCCTGCGGCTCGTGTGGCGCGAGGTGGGACGAGCGGGAAGCCGGGGGACGCCGGGAGCTGGTCTGGGAGGCTGCCCAAGGCCCATGTTAGGATGTGACTCACAGAGTGGGTTTAGGGTAGAGACCGCAGTCCAACCGGTATTTTATTTTCCTTTAGTTTCCTTTTAAGAACTTGCTATCTCAAAGAAAAGAGTTTTTTTTTAATAATAACTTTTTAAAAATCCAGTGCCTTGCAAAACAGTGCCTGTGGACTTGGGCCACCAGGCTGGGTCACTCAGACTGTCCTAGTGCTGCTCGTCTGTGACTTCTGAACGGAGTCCCCTGTCTCCCCATGTCCCCGCTGTGGGGTTGGCGGCGAGTCCCAGAGCGGCGTGCGCAGCACCAGCGCCAGCGAGCGTCCCTACGTGCAGCCAGCAAACACGCTCAGCTTTCTGATTTCTGCTGTTTCTAGCCTCTGTTTAGCATCTATTGATTTCTGTTTCTGTAAAGCAGACATGGAGCACACCAGGACAGCTCTAACTGCAGCAAAGCGTTTTTCCACTTGCTTGAACAGCAAAACAGTATTGATTTAATAGAGAAGGAGTGTAAGAAGCATCCAAGGAGCTTTCTGGAAGTCCAGTCTATGGAATTGAGTCAACGGACAACTGCTCTGGGGAAAGAATGTAACTCTGTGGGGGACAATGAACCATTTATTTCATTAGTCTGAAAGGGCAGGGAGTATCTGCCTGTTTGGCAAGTGTCCTGCAATGAGAGGAGATTGAGAAGCTCTCACTCTGTGTCCTGCAGGCTTCACGCTCATCGGGAGCGATGTGAAGCTAAACAGCCCTTCTTCGCTGGTGGGACAGGCCTTGACCGAGATTCTGCAGCACCCTGAGAGGGCGCGGGATGCTCTGCGTGTCCTGCTACATCTGGTAAGAGAAGGGACACGTGGCGGCACCGAGCAGACATGGGGAGGGACCCTGCAGCAGCGCAGTCCTGAACTGGTGCTACTTGCGAGCGCGTCTGTGAACAAGAGAATTTAATCCCTTGCACCCAAATATAAACCTTATAAATATAAAAAGGTAGTATCTTGCCAAAATTCTGGGTCACCAGGAAAATGCCTGATGGACTTTCCAAGGTACCAAGTCCTACCTTGTGTTGTAACAGACTCTTGTTCAAATTCATCGTTTGCAATAGCTGTTGAATGGAGTCCGTGCTTTAAAAATGAGATGATTGATGATATTGTTTTTATAAGAAAATAACAACAGACATTGCAAGTGAAGTGGTAAATGGAGATGCAGAACAATGTAATGACCACTGTCTTTTTGCATATTTGGAGATAAGAGGCACTGCTGTTCCCATATGGGCTAGTAGCCGGCTGTGGGGAGCAGCAGGACTGAGGCCAAGCTGACAGATGGTTAGAATCATCTCTTATGATATTGGGTATTTTTCCTTCCATCGTGTCTTCTCTGCTGCCACAGGAATGTGGAATATCCATTGGGTTGTGGAAACCAATGAATAATCATAGTCCTCCCAGCTGCTGTTTATTGCAAATACTTCTCTTTTTGGTTTTTAACATATAGCTGGTTGCTCAGTCTTGCCTGGTAATGAGCAGTGTGCTCAAGAGACTGGAGCCTGAGCATGAGTCATCTTTTGGGGACAAATGTGCTGCAAGTCTATAGGAACGATCACAACCAAATTGGCATCTAGTTTCCTGTAGCATTTGTGTTCCTGGGGCATCTTCTTATGGCATTCCTCCCAGGGGGGAGTGACTGACCACAGCAGCTTTGCAACTGAATATTGAGTTATTCCAAGGGCTCTAACATCCTTCTGTGTAAGATGAGGCAGACTGAATGTTAGTCTTGCCCTTCATTGTGTACAAGGATCCTGCCTCTTCACTGTGTACAAGGATAATTAATAAAACTTTCTTATAAAATAAGTTAATGCTGTATTTTGCCCTGAAGGTGGAGAAGTCGCTGCAGCGGATCCAGAATGGGCAGCACAACTGCATGTACACCTCCCAGCAGAGCGTGGAGAACAAAGTGGGCGGCATTCCCGGCTGGCAGGCGCTGCTCACGGCCGTGGGCTTCCGCCTGGACCCCGCGGCCGGCGGCCTCCCCGCCGCCGTGTTCTTCCCCACCACGGACCCCGGCGAGCGGCTGCAGCAGTGCAGCTCCACCTTGCAGTCCCTCCTCGGTGAGCTCCAGAGCCGCGGCTCTGCTCGCGCCTGCTGCCCTTGCTCGCTCTTCCTGCTCTATGACCAAACCTGTCTGATGATATTGTAGGTTTTTGCAGTAGCAAAATAAAAGCATTTAATGGGACAAAATCTATTGTTAGTGCCTGAGGCTTTCATGGCTCAGTAGCAGAGGGTTATTTTGTGCCTGTTACCGCTAGAGGGAGTCCCAGAACAAGTGGAATGTGATGAGTTAAGGCCATTCCAGGAGATCTGTATGTGTAACAGTATCCCTGAGATTATGTCCCATTTGTCTTCTTGCCTCAGATAATTAAATCACGCAAGGAAAAGAAAATCAGAGTCTGTATACAGCTAACAATCCCGAGAAGTAAATGTTTATTGAGTCTTTTGTCATATATGGAAATATTTACCACTGGATGTACTATCTGAGAAGCATGATGTGACTGTTCCTTTCTCAGTCAGAAACTTTATAATCAAATATGAGGTTGGGAAAATGCTTTTGCTTTCTAGAAGCTGCTGCTTCCAGAGCTGTTCACTGCTGCGGAGAAGTGATTTTAGGAGTTAGCTTGAGTGTATGTCCTATTCAGAGTGTTGTATCAAGAAACAGATTTTGAACAAAGTAAGAAACAGGTTAAACGATCAAGAAATCATTTTTGAATGAGCCCCCGTTACCATTGATGTTTTTCAGGTTTGCCTAACCCTGCACTTCAGGCACTTTGTAAACTTATCACAGCTTCAGAAACCGGAGAACAGCTCATCAGCCGGGTAAGTTGGGAGGTTTCTCTCCAGCACTGGCTTCCAAACGCTTCCTTCCAGGCCAGTAGGATCAGAAATGCACAAAATGGCTTGTGCTCCAGTTTCTCCACCCAGCGGTTGCATGATAGGAGACTTCAGTATTGAGACCGTAAACTTGCCTTGTTGTGAGGGTGACAGTGAGTGCCCAGGAGGGCAAAATGCAGGCGTGTTATTGAGCTGCAGGTCTCCCAGTTCGCAGTATCACAGTTCAGAGAAAGAAGTGAAAACGTAACATGGAGAGCAGTGAGGGGGAAGCAAAATACAGGAAAGCCAGTGGTAGAAGCACCAAGTTCTTTCTGGCAGCCCTGTCGAGGCCCGTGCTGGCTGGGCTCTGTGCAGTGTCCCAGACAGTTGCAGCGGCCCAGTGGCACGAGGTCCGTGAGGGGCTTCTCGATCCAGAGCCGCCGCTGCTGCGTCGGGCAGCTCTGCCAGCAGGAGCCGGTGTCCCTGGGAGCCGAGCGCTGCCGCCCAGGCCCAGGACCCGGCTCCCTCCTCGTGGTCCCTCTCTCCTCGCTGTTCTGGCATGGCTCAACCTGTGCCACCAGCCAGCCTGCCTGCCTGTCACGTGTTTCTTACTGTCCTAGTTCTCCTCTAACAGTTCGTCTTGGTCATTTGCCCGCATCAGTGAGTGCACGCAGTGTATGTGGTGGGTAGGTGCATAGCTCGGCTTCTGCCGTTGTCAGCAAGTGCTGCAGTGGGAGCTGGGGTTATCCTCATGCTGTTGTTGAAGGGTCCTCTTCACTCCGCCCTGTTTAGTCTCTCTGCACCACATACAAAACAGATCCAGCTCTGCAGTTACTTTTAAGAAGTCTATTTTGGTTGTCCCTGAGAATGAATCTGTTTCAAGATGCCTTTCTTTTCCTCCTTTTTTATTTAGAGGCTATAGTAGCATGTGAGATGTTTCCAGCAGTTTGTGCTTTCTGGGGTTTTGCTGTCTTGCCTCAGCTCTTCTGTCAGTGCTCGAGGCTGAGCAGCAGCTCGTTATTTTGTCCTCATTGCCACCAGAGGGAGGCCCCAGATGAGTGGGACTTGAGGAATAAAGGACACACTGGTAGATTTGCTAGTGCAGCAATATCCCTGAGGTTGTGTCCCTCTTGTATTGCCTCCAGTAATTCAACCATGCAAGGAAAAGAAATTCATATTTTTGTTGGCTGTACACAGCTAACTGAAGTGGTACTCAGCACTTCCCTGTGTTGGAAGAGGTATTGTGTTGTTTTTTCAAATGTTTTTCAGTAGCTCTAGAAACTGCAGATTTCCCTTTGCATGAGTCTACCCTGTTAAAGTTGGGGTGATTTTGAGTTAGCTCTTCCTTCCTCTGCTGTTAGTCGAGTTTCCTCCCTCCTATTCCCAGCAGCTCAGGTAGGGAGCAGCTAAGGCTCTGCCATCCCCGAGGACAGAAGCCTGCTAACAATGTGGTGAGAGATGCCTGCATTCAAAGCTGTGAGGATGGGGGGCTGTGATGTCCAGCCGCTGGATAGAGCTGCCCTTGCCCTCTCCAGAAGGAGCAGTGAGTTTCGTAATGGAGCAGCTGCTCTTGATGTCAGCAAGGCACGAGCAGATCTCTTGCTTGGGTGTTTTTATGTGCTCAAATGGAAGGCAGGAGAACTGGAAAAGGAAGAACTGTGGTAGTACAGCATGTTCAGGAAAAATCTAGGGATTGTTGACTGCAGCAAGGGCTGATAAAAGTCTCCTAGAGAACACGGGAGAGGGGCTTGTTTGTGCTTAGCCTCCTGCCAGAACATGGGCTGGCGGGGGTCTCTGCTGTGCTTGTGGTGGGCTGGGTGCTGCCAGGCTCCAGCTGCCTATTCCAGCTGCTGGGCTTGTCCCCGTTCACACTCCAGCCATTTCCATTGCTCTCTCCTCTCCCTGCTTAGAGCATCTTGCACTCAGGATGCTGTTTTGCATGCACGTGTGTCGCTGCATGGCAGGGTTCCCTCCCACAGGCATGTTGCAGCACAGAATAACCCATGTTCTTTCTTTCTTTCTTTCCTTCTTTTCTCTTTTTTTTTCTTTCTTGTTATCTGCTGCCCGAAGGCTGTTAAAAATATGGTGGGAATGGTGAGTATGACAAGCAGGCGGGAATGAGAGTCCCGTGCAGGACGGAGCGCACAGAGTGCGTCGTCGCTGCAGACTCTTTCCCGGAGCCGCAGGGTGGCCCGGCCTGCAGACCTGGGGCTGCTCTGTGGTGCCAGTGTGGAGAAGAGACCGTGTCAGCCCTGGTGGGCTGTAAGGCTGAGATGGGCGGTCGTGGGAAGCATTTGGTCCTGGATTAGTAACTTGCGAGTCTTCCTACCCTATCTGGACTTGAGTTCAGAGGGATCTTGGCATCTTAATTTGTGTCAGATCTTCATAAAATATTTTTTTCTGAACTTTTCTACTTCTGTCTCTTGGGCCAGATGAGAAGCTTCTTTCCTAGGAAGCCATGAAGGTATTGGGAAAGTCTTCCGTAGCTTCACATGACTCTATTCTGCCCAATTTAATGTTGAGAATTCACCTAATAATAATGTTGGGCTTCACATATGGAGTATGGCTCAGTCACGGAATGGGCTTTAGCAAATGCCTGTCAGCAGCCCCAAAGTGTTTCTTTTCTTTTTCTTTCATGTCCCAGATTTTCCTGCTGTGCTTCCTCCTTGCTTTCTCCACTGGCCACATCTCTAGCCCTATTCTGTCCCTTGCTTTGCTGGTGTTCAGGCTTGTCAACCGTCACTGTCCCTGGACTGATCCCTGCACTCACAGGCCTTTTCATCTCACTGTTCTGCTCAGGGGCAGCAGCTGTCTACGTAGGTCCGTAGAGAAGGGGCTGTTTGCAGTGCATTTATTTAGCTTCTCATCAGAAAAGCGGTGATGTGGTGCGTCCGCAATGGCTAATGTTTGTGTTGTTATCTTCAGCTACATCAAGTCTTGGTTCAACTTCAGGCAGGAGAGAAGGAGCAAGATTTCTCCTCTGCACCAATCCAAGTTTCAATCAGTGTCCAGCTCTGGAGGCTTCCTGGCTGTCACGAGTTCTTGGCAGCTCTAGGTGGGAAAACACTTCCTTCCATTTTCTTGCTCTGTGTCTGTGTCGTGTCTCATGTGGTGGATTCCAGTAGTGTTGGAAGTCGCTGCATGAGTTGTTTGCCTGGGTACTGCTTGTTTCTCTGCGGCTCTGGAGGTGGCTCCTGTCTGCTCAGTACATCCCTACCTGCTCACATGCACTCACTGATGCGTCAGTGGCAGGGTGAGTTTTGCTGCATACACTGAAACATCTCCTGAGACAGCAGAACATGGATTTCAGGGCAGGCAGCAATTTGGTGCCATCAGAATGGCTCAACCTCATCTTTTATTTTGGGATCCTGTTTCTGTTTGAGTTGCATTCTAGTGAGTTTGCTTCTGGCATTCTCTCTAGAATTTACCAGCTGTTCTTTTGGCAGCATACCTGTGCACCGAGTGAGGACAGACATACCAGAGGGACCGTGTGTACCAAGGGTTGCATCCTGCAGAAAAGACAGATGAGAACTAAATACCAAAGTACTCTTTATTCTCTTCTGGACTCTGCTTTGGGGAAGGGCATTGCATTTTGCAGCACTGCAAACAGGGACACTCAGGAAATTTATAAGAAGATTTAGCAAACACTGGACATTGTTTCCAGTACACATTTATTGCCCCTTCTGCCTAACCCTCACTGGCTAAGTTTCATGGTCATACTCTTCTTTAGGCCTATTTCTATGAGAAATCTTTGAATTAATGATGAATGGTAGGGGCACGTAGGACCACTCTCCAGAAAGGTGGTTAGTGTATGATTTCTTGACAATTCTGAATAATTTGCACATTAAAAAATAAGTGTTGCATTATATCTGTTAGTTTGGATAGGAGTTATTAGTGTATATATTAAATGTGGCACCTTAAATCTTCTTACTGCTTACTGAAGTAGACATGGTATAGAGTAATAAAAACGATCCAGCGAGTGTACGCTGTGGGACACATGGTTCTAGGACAGTGCATGATCTCATATTGCCATGTTGTCTTTGTGTTGTAAAGGAGATACCTCTCTTAAGGCTTGGAATCTTTCTATGAGATATGATTTGTTGTTGTTTTTGCTTCATATTCTGTTGCAGGATTTGATCTCTGTGAAGTTGGGCAAGAGGAGGTGATTCTGAAAACTGGGAAACAAGCTAATAGGAGGACAATGCACTTTGCTCTGCAGTCCTTGCTGGCGCTTTTTGGTAAAGCTACTCAGCAATCTTTTTCCTGTACCATCTGCTGACTTGATCAGAATGGTCTTTCTTGGTATTTCATGTTCTCACTTTCAGTGCATACATGCTTGATATAGACCACACATCATACAGTAGGTGCAGCAAACATTTTTTATATATAAATATAACTTTCCAAACTTTAGCTATCTCCCAAAAAAAAACTGCCTGCCAAAAATGCACCAGACAGGCAGGCAGCATTACAAGTTGCCCTGCTAGAAAGATGCTCAAGGAGAAGGTATGTGTCTAGATAGTTCAAAATGTTTTCCAAGGAAGACTGTATCAGGCCCTGTAGCACTGCTGTCTGGAAGGTAATATTTGCCTCATTTTATAAAATGGGAAACAAACACCAAGAATTGACTGAAGGCAAAGTTGGAACATCAGGTGGATGAGTAGCTCCTGATTGTTTTTTGAGATTTAAAGTGGTAATCCATGTAGGATACTTGGACTGAGTTCCTGCCCCTGCACTTCCTCAGCTGTGCATATAATTCTTCTTGACTAAGCAGGAGTTATTTTAGAGTAGCGTAAAGCCTATGTGCTTGTTAGAGCATTTCTTCTCAATTCTGATGAGGACTTTACCTGGTTTTAGTGTGTGGTTAGGGATGTGTTTGTACATGGATGTTTTTTTTCTTCTTTTCTTAGATTCTACGGAGCTTCCTAAGCGCCTTAGCCTGGACAGCTCCTCATCACTAGAATCTCTGGCTTCTGCTCAGTCTATTTCCAACCCGGTATTACCTCAGTATCAAAACCCTCCATTCTCTCCTACTTGTCCGGATAGCATTGCATCGGATGCCATTTCTGTATATAGCCTGAGCTCCATTGCTTCTTCCATGAGCTTTGTTTCCAAGCCAGAGAGCAATCCAGATGGTGCCGGGCACAGAGGGCGCCAGGACTACGAGAGGCCCAAGAACATCTATCCACATAGGCCTTCTGCAGCACAGAGCCAGCTGTCGCTGCAAACCAGCACTGCGGTGAGCAAAGATGAGGAGGAATATGAAGGATTTTCCATAATTAGCAATGAGCCTTTGGCCAGTTACCAAGAAAACATAAAACCAAGATTTTCCCCTGATCATAAACAGCCTAAAACTGGTCAGACTGGAAGTATTAAAGAATCTGTCGTTTCCAAGGGGAATCTAAGTACCTCAAATTCTCCAGTTAAAATGGTTCTTATTCCCAGTCCAAACTCACCTTTCCAAAAAGTTGGGAAACTTGCAAGTTCTGATACTG
Organism: Nothura maculosa; assembly: GCA_032353885.1. Lineage (NCBI taxonomy): Eukaryota > Metazoa > Chordata > Aves > Tinamiformes > Tinamidae > Nothura > Nothura maculosa. The sequence goes on from JAUBOD010000328.1 coordinate 341,721, forward strand.
GGGAATCTGACCAATCTAGCACTGAGACAGACAGCACTGTCAAGTCCCAGGAGGACAGCAATCCAAAGCTTGATCCCCAGGAGTTGGCCCAAAAAATTCTGGAGGAAACTCAGAGTCACCTCATTGCTGTTGAACGTCTTCAGAGAAGCAGCAGTCAGATCAGCAAAAGCAACAGCTCGGATGACGGGGCCTCCACGCCCGCCGGTGTGTCTGCATTCAGGTCCTCGGAGACCAGTGCGTTCAGTAGGCCAGTGAGCTCCAGCCAGAAGAACCAGTCGTCACCTGTTGCAATTAAACCAAAGCCTCCAACAAGGAGTTCTTCCCTGCAGAAGGTGAGTTCTGGCTATAACAGCCCCACGACATCCGAGATGTCAAACAAAGAAGGCACCAGCCCATACAGCGGGCAGCCGTCCCCGAGTTCCGATTCACACGGATCCTTAACTGAGCAGCCTCACTTCAAACTCAAGTACCCCAGCTCTCCTTACAGTGCTCATATTTCTAAATCACCCAGAAACATCTCTCCAAGCTCAGGGCATCAGTCTCCTGGTGGCAGCACTCCATCTCCTGCTCTATCTTATTCCTCAGCTGGTTCCGCTCGCTCAAGCCCAGCTGATGCCCCAGATATAGACAAACTAAAAATGGCAGCCATTGATGAGAAAGTGCAGGCAATTCACAACTTAAAGATGTTCTGGCAGAACGCTCCCCAGCACTCCCCTGGCCCAATAAAGATCTTCCGAGGAGCTCCTGGAACAATGACTTCTAAAAAAGATGTCCTCAGCTTGCTGAACTTGTCTCCACGACACAGCAAAGAAGAAAGTGCAGATAAGCTGGAGCTGAAGGACCTGTCTATTCAGCAACACCTTGCTTCTCCGCAGAAGAACCCTCCTAATGGACACAGGCGCCCTGAGTCCACAAACGCAGTCACATCAACTCATTCTACACCTTCCAATAGTGCTCCCGGAACTGTGCGGCCTTTGCGGCTGCCATCTGGCAATGGTTATAAATTCTTGTCACCAGGAAGATTCTTTCCTTCCTCCAAATGCTGAAATTTCCTGTATACCAACTGATGACTTACTGCTTTGTTAAAAGTATTTGCTTCTGCCCACTTGCCTATACAATACAGAACCATAGCATATTGCCTGAAACGCCGTGCTCGCAGCAGGCAGTAACGCACGGGTGGGAACAGGTTGGCCCTGCGTTCGCTGCAGGGACACGGGCTGCACGCAGATGGGTTTTGGTTCCCCTTACCTGGACCATGGACAGACTCACTTGGTAGCTGTTCTAACAGCGTTCAGTATTTGCAGCAACAGGTCCAATGAATCTAGTTGTCTGTTCATAAAATTAGCTCTTAAGCCACCTACTTGTGTTTCTTATCTTAACAGGAGCTTTTTATACAGAAATTAATACATATCAGGGATTGGGGAGGGAAGTGAGAGAAGGCAAAACTTTCATTTATACCAGAAAGAAAAAGTATGCACAAGTTTCTGCCTAGAGAAGTACAAGCCATTTTTCGATTGCTTTTGGAGGCTGATGAAGAGGGTGAGACACCAGGTTGCTCTGCTGAGAGCCAAATGCAGGAGCCTGCGGGTGCAGCCCCTCCGTAGCAGTGTGATGCTGGCACTTGTGTCGTGCAGAGGCTGGGGATGCAGAGAGGAGGAGAGGTGTCCCATTACAAAACCTCCTTCTCGAGTACTGTTGTTCTGGAGCGAAACCATTCAGGTGATTTTTTTTTTTTTTTTTTTCTGGTTGCTTTGCTCCCAAAATAATGTTTGGGGCATAGTGAACAATCTGAGCCTTTCATGTGAGGTAGGGGGAGTGTGTCAGAGAAAAGTTCCAGATTTATTGAACTGATCTTTCTGGCACCTAAATTCGTAAAGGTAGAGTTTTTATCATGGCAAGTATTTGATCGGCACAGATGTCTTCTACCTGCTAAATGTGCACAGAAAAGGGAGAGAAATGCTGAACCTCAGAGCAGGATTTTACAGTTCCACACTGTACAGAAATCTGACATGAGGGTATGTGATTTAGAAAACACATGCTCAAATAAATCCATCACTAAATCTGCTGAATCTTTCCAGGTCATCAAATCCTTTCCCTCCTGTGGAAACTCATTTCTTTTGCAGATGAGTGCCCCAGAGTATGCACATGAGAGAGGTTTATGTCCGCGTGCAATCCAAACATGTAAAGGATAGACGTGCCATGCACACTGGCTGCTTGCAGAATCTATGCACCCTCTGACCCATGGAGAGAAGAGAAAAAAAGAGCAACCCAGACATGATGAGTAAAACACAGCTCTGTCTTAGGCTGTGTTTAGCTGTAACAGATCACATTTGACAGGTCTGGTTTTTTTTTTTTATGTGGTCGTTCAAATGCAGTGGCGTAATAATCAGAAGTGATAACTCACATGCACTGAAATTACAGACATGTGGTAGCTTTAATGCAGCCACGTTGCACACTTGGATTGAAGAGAAGTATTTTGCAGGCCATGAGCTATGAAGTCGGAGCACTGGATCACCAAGGCTTTTGGTTTCTCTTCTGCACTCCCCGAGTTTCTTGGGCGACTGGGGGCTAATCACTTCACCTCTCTGTGCCTCGCCTTCCCTTCTCAGTGGGGATAGTAATACTTACCTACCTACCTCACAGAGGTGTTGTGAGACTTAACTGGGTCATGAGGCCCCGCATTTCAGCCAGATCTTAAGTCAACTTCCAGTCTTGCACAGACTCCCTGAAGGGAGAGTGCAGTCAGCTCCAACCGTACGAGGGGGACATGGTGGATGGAGGTAATTGTTCCTCTCATCATGTCTGGATGCTCCTCTTGAAAATACAGGCCTGACCATTTGTGATTTTCTTTAGGATCTTGGAGGAAAGGTATGGTAGCAGGACAGAAGATTAAACTCTTGACACCTTAATATAACCTGACTTATGTTCAGCTTTCTGATGTTGCATGTACCAAATGCTTACTTTGATTATATTCAAGAATCCAGTGGTTTTGGAGGAATGCTTTCCTTTTCACCATTGCAAGGAATTACTATGAGCACTGAGGACCGAACATAGAGCCGTGTTGTTTTAGCCAGCTAATGAGGGATGGATGACGAGTTTCAGAAAAGAAAGACAAGACTTTAGTTGTTCATTTATTCATGTTTTGCAATATAGCAAAACAAGAAAAATCTCATGTGATCAAGTTACTTGTCGGTGCTGTTTTCCGGAGATGGATTGGTGCTAGTTATCTTCCTTAAACAGGAAGATGGAACTGCGGTTGGAAAGGAGTCAGTGCAACACGCACAGTTCGTGTAGACAGATACTGCGGATCGTGCAGCTCGTGGTGGTCACAGGACTGCGCAGAGGCTCGTGGTGAGCGGCCCTGTGCGTCACCCGCACGGCTGACGTCCAGCGACGTCCCGGGGACATCCAGCGTAGACGTGGCAGCTTTTTGCTTATAGCAACAGCAAATACTCCCTGCACTGCTGCATAACAGAAACAAGCCTCTCTACTTTCAGTTTACTTCCATAACTAAAGGATCTTTAATCTGTAGAAATTATATATTGCCATTTTGGTACAGCCCATTTTTACGCTGCCAGCGGGTTTCATATTGGCTTTGGATAACGAAACTTTTCAGAAAGACCCGAGTCCTTTGTTGTTGTATGACTGGGAGGGGGGAGCTCTAGAAGCAGGGTTCAGACGTAGCAGAAGTTCACTATTTGGGAAATTGGTACTGTATAAATATGGATGGTAAGTGTCGGTAGAACAAGTCTTTCAGGAAATGTATTTCTATTGAGACCGGGCACTTCCACTGGCTTATTGAGAGCTATGAACATGCATGCTTGTCATGGTTGGGATACACTCGCGCACCTCGTGCCTCACTCCTCCACCCCCTGAATGAGAAACAACCCTTTAGTGAGGAAAAAAAAAGTTTTTATCAGGTTTGCCCAGTATGTGGAGAAATTCAGGAAATGAAAACAACATGTTCTCCTTTTGATATTAGAATTCCTTCTGTGGAGTTAAATGCATTTGTCGTTGTTGTATTTGTGCATGGTACAAGTGACAACACTGCTATATACAGTGAGCAATAATAATTAGGTATTATCCACTTTCACATGAAACCTTCCACATTCAGAAAATCCCCAAGGCAATAGAATGTATTTTAGTTTGGTTTTACCCAGTACGTTTTACTGTGTGAGATGCTAATTACATATATTTTATTGACTGTCTTTAGTTTAAGCTAAAATGGGAACAGTAAACAGTCTCAGTGATCAAAACAGTTTCACTTTGTTAGTTAGCCTGAACTCTGGCCCGGTACTGGTTTTCCTTCTTTTTAACCATACCTTATTTAAGCAAGGAAAACGCATTGAAGGGGTGAGCGCAGCCATATTTTCTTTCGTTAGGTCAGACTTTTCTGTTTGAACATCTCCCTCGGCTGCGGCTGGTGCAGGAGCACGGCCGAGCTGCGGGGTGTTACGAAGCACTGGTCGCTTTGGGCTGGTAAGAGTGGATGGGAGCGGTTTGGGGATCGCGGCGCCCCGCGGGCCACGCAGCAGCCATGCGGCCGGCGCCTCCACAAGGACTTGGGGCACGGAATTCCATGGGGACCATTGACAGGGCTCCTCCCAGCAGCAGCCCCTCGCACTTGCTCTCCTTGTATGCAGTGTTAGCCACGTTTGGCCTGTATGGACTTTTTTTGTAAATTAAAACTCTGTTTCCAGACAGCATTAAACTTTTTATATTATGAAATTTACCATGTAAAAAGATTTTCATATTTTTATTGAAATTGCTAAGGCATTTGGCCTTCCTCCTTTGTGATTTCAGTGTCTATTAAAGCATGAGTTCTCTCAGTCCCGCAGTGTCCTGCCTTGGCGCGGTGTGTGCAGGGCAGTGGCGCCGCTGCCTCTGTCTGCACGCGGTAGCTGTGGGGAAGCGATCGCGTCTGCGCGCGGCGACTGCCCGAGTGCGGCTGGCGGGGCCGTGGCGGCTGCCCCCGGCCCGTGGACGCGGCGCCGGGGTCACTGCGAGCTCCCTTGGCTCCCTTGTGTGGTAGTTATTGCAGAGGGCGGCGCCCCAGGCACAAATGATCGTTGGGAAACCGCTTTCCCCTTCCATCACTGCTGATGGGCAGTGTGGGCTCATGATCCTTTTTGTGTTAGAAGCAGAAGGACACGTAGGGGTGGAGGAAGACGCAGGGATCACCCCGTCCCCTCAGCACGGCGCTAGGACCAGGTGTGAAAGGGAATGTTTCCCCCGCACCCTCTGCCCCCACAGGGAAGGTGCCCTGGGGCTTCGAGGCGCCACGTGCAGCCTGGACAGCAGCTACCGGGGAGCAATGGCGCAGCTCCCAGGCACGACACTGCCTTGAGGCCTCGTGCAGGTGAGACCGGGCACAAACGTCCCCTTAGAACGATCACGTTTATTGGCAATAGGGCAGCGCTGTGCGCCATGGACACTAACTGTGCGGAGCGGGGCGAGCGGCCGCGCTGCCCGTCAGCAACGCGGTGGGGGGGGGGGCGGCTCGAGGCGGCGGGCAAGGGCGGGAAAGGGGGGACAGGGCGGGGCGGCCACGCCCAGCCCGAGGCCACGCCCACCGCCGCACGCGCGAGAGCCCCCCCTCGCCAAGGCGCATGCGCGGGAGCCTCCTCGCTCCCCCCACCACATGCGCGGGAGCCGCCTCGCCTGGGCGCATGCGCAGGAGCAGCCTCGCCCGGGCGGCGCCGCGGCGCTACCGGCCCACACTGATTGGCTGCCGACGGCGAGGCGAAGACGCCGCGCGCTCTCCCATTGGCCGCGGCGGGAGCCCCGCGAGCCGCGTGTCCGCCGGGAGGGGCGGGTGACGCAAGGGCGCACGGCGCCACGCGATTGGGCGGTGCGGCGCCGCGGGGGCGCGGCCGCCGGTGCCGGAAGCGCGCGGTGGCGGCTGGGCAGGCGGCGGCGGCGGCGCGTGCGCAGTGCGGCGCTGCGCGGGGAAGATGGTGCTCATCAAGGAGTTGTGAGTGCGGCCTGGCGGCACCGCGAGGCGCCCGAACCCGGCTTGAGCCCGGCCTAAAGTGCTGGGCCTGCCCGCCCGGCCGCGCGTGTCCCTGCCCCGCTCCCGCCGCTCCCCCCCCGTGCGGCCCCTCCGCCTCCCCGCGCTGGCCCCGCTGCTCCTCGGTCCGCGTCGTGTCCTCCCCGTTGGGTGTCACTGCACCGGGGGTGCCGCAGGCCGCAGAGGTGCCGCCTGCTCCGCGGCAGCGGCTCCTCCGCCAGGGCTGCACGTTGGTGCCTCCCACCCGGCAGCGTTGAGAGCAGCCTGGGCCTTTTAAAGTGAAGACTTTTACCCAGGGAGAGATGGGAAGCTGTGTGGGAGCTCCAGGAGGAGGAGGATTGCAGTCCGTGTGCGCCTTGCTGGACGGGGCCAAAATAACAGCCCTGCTGTTTAGACCTGCCCTCTCCCCAAGTGCTGAGGGCAGCAAAGGCTGAAGGAGCTGAACATGAGCGAGAATTTATCACTGGACAAGCTAGACTTCTAGATAAGTTTAGCTTAAAGTTGTTGATCTACCTATATGGAAGTAGATAGATATTTCAGTATGAGGTAGAAGCATTGAATCTTAATGGACAGTTTCTTAGTTAATGAGTTAACATCAACTACAAGCAGTAATTTGTTCCTCATAAAATTAATCTATATGTTTATGGTTGTAAATAGATGATTCCCGCATTGAAAAAGAAAATGGATTCAGAGGGCTCAGTATGGTTTTAATAGTGACTGCTCACAGTTGAACACTGACTGCAGTGTTAAATTTTTGAAGCTGTTTTGCAACAGTAAACGTTTGCATTATTTTTGCCTATTTTATTATACCAGCTGAAGCAAAACTTAGGTTTCCAAGTACCCTTTTGCTGTGAAACATTAACTTTTGCATCTGCTGGCACCGTTGTTAACTGTGCAGGTATTTGCGTTGTGCCTAAATGCACCTGCTTCTGCTACCTAAACGTGAATTGAGCTCCGGTTGTTCTGCCAAGTGATTGATAACTGCAGGAGTTGCCAACATTCATTCGAAGGCTCTGAGCGCCTGTGCGTTTGTCCTTTTTTAAGCTGTGTGTACAGGGCTGTTTCTAAAAAAAGAGGGAAAAAACGTAAGGCCTCAAAGTTTAAACACTTTCAGTGTAATACAAAGTTATGGCAGAGCTGGGAGTGAGTTCTAGGATTTATGGTTCTTCTGATGCTGCTTCTAACATTATTAAGTCCCTTTTCTGACCCCATTTGTAAAACATCTTGCATAGGATTTTACTTGCATTTGTTTCTTCACGTCCATGCAGCTTTACCGTGTGAGGTATTTATACAGAGAAAATGTGAGTTAACTATTTCTAATACTTCCTTTATTAAAGTGCTTCTTTTAATGCTGCTCTATTACCACTGGTATCTGCAGATCCAGATGCCAGCACAGATGAAACGCGGTTATTGTTTAACTTGACTGATGTTGCTCTCTTGCTCTTTCAGCCGAGTGGTTTTACCGTGCTCAGTGCAGGAGGTAGGTCCTCATCCGACCCGCTGCTCTTGGGGGTGGACGGGCAGAATTGGTGACTAGCCTGGATCCAAATGTTCCCGGCTGCGTGTCCCTCTCTCCCCACACGTGTAACCCGCCAGCCAGGCAGAATGAAGCTCTTGCACATCAGTGAGTTTCCAAAGGGCCAGGCGCCTTCAGGGCGAGAATCTGTATCTGTGTGTGAGCCGCTCCGTGGCCTACAATAAAGAAAAGAGAATTGTGCTGCTCTGCGCTGGAGCGGCCCTGTCCTGCTCATCAGGGCATGGAGGGACGTCAGGATGGGAGGGACCTTCTTCCAAGATCTAAAACCAAAAAATTAAATTGTACAGAAACTCATGTAACTGCAAATACCTCTGAGATATCCAAATACGTTTCTGAGAGAAAATGTTACGCCTCCTTTCCACTACAGTTTTGTTGTATTGTGCTATGTTAATGTGAAACAGGTTGTGAACAAATCTGGTTCTGGCAAACCCTCAAAATATTTTGCCATACTTTGTCGTATTTTCCTAATACCCTTTATAGAACGTTACTTTTCTTTCCTAATCGTCTTTATTCACTACCAAGTCTTCATTGGGAGTGTGTAAATTCTGTGTATGTTCAATGTTTTGTCTAATTTCTGTGGTGAAATTTTGCCTCTTTTTACCTTTCAGTATCAAGTCGGTCAACTTTATTCTGTGGCAGAAGCTAGTAAAAATGAAACAGGAGGTGGTGAAGGAATTCAAGTCTTAAAAAATGAGCCTTATGAAAAGGATGACGAAAAGGGCCAATATACCCACAAAATCTATCATTTAAAGAGGTGAGAAAAGTATTGGTCGATATTATGTTGGGTGATTTTGACGAGGAAATGTTCAACAGTGAAGGGGGAACCTGCTATTCTTTACCGTCCTTGGAGGTACCTTGTCCTGTTTCTACCACTGTAGCCTTGAGCTGTGTGCGAGTGCTCCCCGGGTGGGAGCGGAGCTGCCGCCTGCTCTGCTGCCTTGCCTTGCTGCAGGGTTCGGAGACGACATCTCTTGGCTAGTGCTGGCTCTCCCTGTCACTTTCAATGTACTTAAGGAAAGAAGGTGTAGATAGCACATCTTCCATTGTGTTCATAGTGCTTCCAAAACGGTTTCTAACTTGCTCTTAATTACTTTGTGATTATGTTCTCTAATTTTCTTTTAATTACTTTGGAAACAGTAACATGCTGGAGTTCCTGCCTGTTTAACTATAGGTTACTTGTACATAATATTTCTTTAAAAACTTCGAGTAAAATACATGCATCTTACTAGAACCAAAAGAAAAAAATCAGCAAGGATCTCCTCTTGGCAAAAATTTAAAAAATGTAAATGATGTTTCTTTTTTCCAGTAAGGTCCCTGGGTTTGTAAGGATGATTGCTCCAGAAGGCTCCTTGGTGTTTCATGAGAAGGCTTGGAATGCATATCCATACTGTAGAACAAGTAAGCATGTCCTGCATCGCATACCGTATTTTCACTGCTCTATTAAGAGAAGCTTTCTAAATGGTTTAAGGTGAAAGTGAGGGCCATTGAGTGGTAAATATTTTTCAAATTTTAATGTTCCTTTTGTGAGCTCTCCTATTCTGAAAATGTCTGCTTCAGAAGAGGAAACTCTGCAAACCAGTTTACTGGTTCAAGCATCGCCTTATTGTTTTTGGTGTTCCCAAAATAAGACTGAAGAGTTGACTGTTTCTCCAAATACAGATACTGCTTGAAAGGAAGGTGTTTAATACCTCATGGTCTGCTAGAATATTGTGAACTCTTTAATACATTTAATTGCATAGATTCTGAGAGTATGTTCTTCTGCTTTGTTTATCTTTGAATAGTTTCAAGTATTGCACAAGGAACTTCTGGAGCTAACGTTAGCAAACTGTATTCCATAGAATTTTGCTGACTTTATTTGTGTGCTGACTTGCACACAAATGCTATTAGACTATTTTTCAATGTTTCTTATCATTTAAAGTGAACTTTATATAAGACTTGTCAGAAACTATTATATCTAATAATTTTTCTGTTTCCTTTTCAATTTCATTACGTGTGATTCAATTGACCAGTTGTGACAGTGAGTATTTGAATTACTATCAGTCCTATGTTGTTGGTTTTGAAAATTGTTTTAAATCTGTTATTGCTGTTAGAATTGACTCTTTGACTCTAGCAAGCTAGCTCCGAGCTTTTACATGTGCCTCGCCAGAATTTCTGGCACGGAGCTCCCTCTTATTACGTTTGTCTGCTACTTTGCTGTAATTAGAAACAACTGTAATTTGTCAGGGAAAAAAAAAAGCTTTCACTTGCTACATCTTTTTTTGCTTCTTTACTTACCAGTACAGCTGTAGAATGTATGTCCTGGTGTGACATAATGCAAAGAAAAGCCAAATCAAAGGTTTTGACAGAATCTTGAATTGGGAGGAGTAGTGGAAATACAATCAGTCTCTATATTTCTGAAGTCCTACTTGTGTAAAGTGAAATCCTGCTTGGCTTTAAAATGGGTTAGGCCAAGCCTACAGTTAGGTTTTTTTGCATACAGCTGGGAAGGAGTTCATGAAGACATTGATCTGTCAAGGGATGCTTGCCAGTTTAACCAGTTTAAAATATCAATTTAAATTTTAGTTTGAATTTCTTTATCTACTCGCTTTCACACATGATTTAGATAGCCACCTCATGGACACAGCCTAAGGAGCTGTGAAGCAGTTGGTGAGCTGTGTTTGCTCTGACTCCTCATGATGCAGTTGTGCATTTACTTTCTCACTTCTGAGGATAGAAATGTTCTTCTGTGTTACTCTCTACACACACAGTTCAGAGGCGGTTGCACCTTTATGATCTTCATCAAGTTATATAATAATATATAATGCTCATTAGCTGTCATTTCTGCTTCTGTGATTGCAGTCTATATTAAAAGGTTTATGGAAATATGTCTGTAGTTGTTTTAGCTTTACTACTAATAATTTGGAAACTTAAACATAGAGATAAAGAATTTCAAGGTTGAGAAAGCGAGATGCCATTGAGAAATTATTCTTATTTCTATTTTTATATATATGTGTTGGATAGTGTTTCTTAAATATGACAATGGTTTTAAACCGCTACTTAATGCTACAATGATATCTCGGGTTTAGATACGAGTTATTGCACTGTGTGAAGGAAGCAGACTGTTTTTAGCTTTTAAACAGGGAAATATTGCTAATCAAGGCTGATTTGTGACTGTGTGTATGTGTGTATATATGTAATATGTGTTTCTGTACACACACACACACACACACACACACACACACACACACACACACACACACTATTATTCTAAATGTTAAGCAAAGAGGAAGTAATTGGGACTCCACTGTTTGATTTTAATTCTTACAGAATGAATACATGAAAGATGACTTCTTCATCAAAATTGAAACCTGGCATAAACCAGATCTGGGCACATCAGAAAACGTGAGTTCTTTAGCCAGATTCAAAATGTGGCAGGCCTGTGATTCAAGGAGCTAACCAGATTTAGTCAAGTTATTGAAACCTGCCATATCCGTGCTGCAAAATATGTGCAGGCTTACTTTCAAATCAAAAAGCTTGTCTTTTATTGAATGAGTAATGTTTCTGAGTGGTGGTTGATCTCACCAGCTGTCATGAATGTGACAGAAGAATACGGCTTGATCTTAAATATGTTGCTCGAGTCCAAAATAGCTGGAGGTTTAATGAATCCACTAATTTAAAATTGGTTAGTGAATGAACTAAAACTGTCTTTGGAGGTTTTAAGAGGTTGGAAGGAGAAAGGGGAGGTTTTCAGACTGCAGTCTCTGAAGTCCAGAAAAAAAATTGTCATGTATGCCTACTGCATCTGCTCTGGTAAGATGGCGTTGTAAAGATCTTTCCTCTTTCTCCTTTGCAGGTGCACAATTTGGATCCCAACACCTGGAAGAGCGTTGAAGTTGTCCATATTGACATTGCAGATAGAACTCAAGTAGAACCAGGAGTAAGTAAATCCTCAGCTGCTGGGATCTAGTTTTAACATGCAGCTAATATGTGTATTGATGCTTTCTGGTGATTGTGAATAAAGTAAAAATGCAATAGGTTTTATCCAAAAAGATAAATGAAAATTGTCTTGAACAGAAGCTATTCAGTAAATGCCTTTGTAACTTTAATTTACTATGTTTTAGTTTTGCTTCAAGGGAGACAGACTTTTGGCACAGGTGCAGCTTTTACCTTAATTGTAGATAAAGTAATTGATTTGATAAAGCAGTATTTGTGTGTTCATCTTGCCGTATGAGATCCAGAGCAAGAATCTATCCCAGCTGATACTTCAAGGTACAGCACAGTATTTTCACCAGTCTATTCCTGTGCTCCTGATGCTACTTGTTGGTAAAAAATTATTTAAACTGTTCTGCTTTTTTGCTTGTCCATTGCTATAGAATTAAGGTAGTCCCAATAGGAACCATCAGATTTTGCCATTGAAGTCCAAGAGAAGTGTTTTTTCTTTTAAAAGTTTTTTTTTGGAAGAATAGTTCACAACAGACCTTTTTTTTCATTTCTTCTAAAATGCTGTTGACAAACTCGCTTTGGTTTAGTATGTTTAATTTGCTTCTTTTTAGTGATTGTTTTGGTGAACAAAAGCATCTTGAATATACCTAGCATCTGTCCTTAGGCACCTGTGGTTTGTTCCTTGAGAGCTTAGTTTGCTATCTTCATTTAAGAAGCAGAAACTTAAGGGGAAAGAGGTTTTAGCCGTAAAAGTATGTGGTTACTCAGTGAAGTTTTGTATGGAGCATAGCTATAGATTCATAAGGCAACTGCATTAACCAAGAGTACATAGAGATCCCATGTTAGCTTGCGCAGAGCGTGGCAGTAGACACAAGGAGGCCTTCTGAATAGCTGTGTTTCGTTGTGAGGATGCACGCCTTCAGCTTGCTGCCTTTTTAATTGTATATTACACAGAGTGATGTGCTGAAACTGTTTGTATCATGCCACTGATGAATATTGTAATCCCTTTATATTATCTTTTTTTTTGGTAGCTATTTTATTTTTAGGGTACCTAGTTTTCTTCCAGATTGCGTAATAAAAGAAGTCTCTTCCATGGAAACTTAACTTCTAGTATACAGAATAGCATTGCAGTTTTATTTCTATGCTAATTTAACAGGATTAATCTTAATTTCTTTTGTTCTTATGCCTTGTTTTAAAGGCAGGATCGGGTGATAGTTCACCTGACAGCAGGCCTTAGGCTGTAAGGCTCTTCAGGAACTGGTAATAAAATGTTTGTTATTAAGAGCAGGATGACGTATTTACTGTCTGGAATACGTGAATACGTGAACTTGCACATCAGGATGGGGAAAGTAGACTTCAGTTACGAGACTTGGAATCGTGCACAGAGCTGGGGGTATTTACTTTGCATGTTTACTTTGGGTCATATAAGTGAAACGTGCTGGTATGTAGAGTTTTATTTGTTTGTCTGTTTTTCCACAATTGACATGGGGTAGTATCTACTAAATAACGCTGCCATCTGCACTCTCCCAGTTGAAGATTGAATCCGATATTGAATAGGAAAGTCAGAAACTGTGTGCCTGCCCAGTCAGTTCTGTATTACTGGAGAAGTTTCTGTTGTGGCCCTGCAGATAAGAGCTCAGAGCTGTGTCATTTCTTGAGCTGGTCGAAAGCTTTCCTGAGAGCATGCTGGCCTGTGTGTGCTCTCAAGTTCTACAGTGCGCGGGAGAGTGAGCAGCGAGCTGCAGCAGGACGTGCTGCTCTAGCAGGTCTCGCGGTGGGAAGGGGCTGGTTCACCTCTGTGATGTTGTTAGTCCTGATCCATTGAGGTGGCTTGACCTAACTTTTAGCTACTGCAGCCCTGCAATGCAGACTTTCTCAGCAAAAAATTGTCTAATAGCACCTAGACTAACTTTGTTATGATCATTCTGTTATCGTATATGGTTCTTAATCTTTCTAAGTCCTTGGATTCTTAACCTCTCTAATTTACTGTTACAGCTTGTTAAAAAGCCAGCTAAGTAGGTTTGCTGCATTCATGCACGGGGTACTGATTTTATTTTTTCACAAAGTGCCTGTGAAACAATATTTGTGTATTTCTGTGAGATGTTTTTGACTCCACATTGTTACTTTGGTACAAAGTAATGTTTTGTTTGTCCTGCTTTTAAAAGGACTTCAGGATTTTTTAGCTGTTCTACTTGTTACAGTGTTGACTTTTCTTCCTAAGAAGGACTTGTTGCTGTCAGGAATTAGGCTCTTGCTGCACAGATATTTTCCTTGAACTCTGCAAAGAACTTCTGTTTATTTGTGCTCTGGCTTTAGTCCAGTCTCCTTCTGTGCATGCTGCAGGCTTTATGCGTTGAGACAAATTCTTACAATAGGCTCTTGTCTGTCTAGACTTTAATCTAGACTTTTCTTTTTCTCCCCCTTCTGTCCTTAACAAAACCTGGTTTAAGTGAGTTTTGAAATGTCTTGGTTTAAAGTTTCTGTATATATTTGCTAGCATAGGAAATGATGTTATGCCCTGTATATTTTCTTTGGATTTTTGTTTTTACTGCATCATTTTGCTTGTAAATAATATGCATTTCTAGTGTTTCCAACTGGGCTTGTCTAAAGACAAGAGCATGGTTGTGTTTTAACCGTGTTCTTGTGTGGTGAGAGGTAGGATGCCAATTATGTGTGATGTTGTAGACTATAGGGCTCCCATGGTATTACTTTGAGTTGTGATGTTATTTGACTAAATGCCACCATTGCATGTGTGAGCCAGTTTAAAAGCCAAAGCAGAGATTGCATATGTTAGCTCAGCTGTTTCTTTAGTTGTCTTAGCACTGTGTACTTGAACATTTTCATCCACTCATCCACGACATCTCTAATCTTGTATGGTATACACAATATATGCTGTAATACACAGGTATGAGGATCCACAGTGTTGTGGGTGATGGGTTTTTGTTGCCTTTTTTGTTCTTTTCGTGCTTTTGTGTGAATTACACAATTTTAAATTCAGACTTTTTGGCAGATTTTGGATAAACAACATGTCACCTGGAGGTAGTGATGCTTGTTGGTATTCCTGTTTTGTTTTTTAATCCTTTCAGGAAGGAGATTGCAATGCAAATGTTAAATTGTCAAGTATGTATCGCGTTAATTGTTTGGCAAGACCATTTATGTGCTGTGTGCCTTGTACTGAATATAGAAGCTGTCTTTCTGTTGGAGTTAAAGCCTTGTTTTGTAAAGTCTGTTTAACTACTTTTAAACAACTCTGACTTATAAGATTTTTCTTCTATTTTCATTAGATTTTGTGCCATGGTGCTTACAAAATAAAGTAGCTCCGTTGCGCTTCAGTATTTGCAGCCACCGGGGCATTTTGGGGCACAGCTTTGCGGGCGCCTGGTGCAGCCCCGAGGCGCCTGCTCCGGAGCCGCGGTGCCTGCTGTGGAACGTGTCTCACCACGGCGCCGAGCGCCCGGCTCTGCGTGGATCTCCAGCTCCTGGTGCCGCAGGGGACTGAAGTTTAAGGCAATGGGCCGGGGTCTCTTGGGGCGAGTAGTGCAAGGTAGAGCTATGGCAGGTGGCACAAAGCTGCAGCCCATTTTCAGGTGACATCCCCTCATAAATGCACGTGCGCTCTGCAGTCGTAGCAGTTGTTACCGGCCTCGTCACTTGAGCGCGGGCAGCGATCAGCGCTGGCGCTGGGCAGGGGGAGCATCCCGCCGCAGCCGGGCGGGATAGGAAGGGATAACCCCCGGGCAGCACTCACATTCAGGAGCCTCGAAGGGGAGGAACAAGCGTGACCAAAAGCCTCTGCTTCCTAAGGTCTGCGGCTCAGACGTGGGCACTGCGGTTCCTCATGGTTTGCTTATCACATCTGTTTAATCCTAGCTGGTAGCAGTTTATCATTTTGTGTCAGGTGCATTTCTCCATGAAAACTTGATTGTTTTTCTATCAGGGAGACATTTGTTAGGTGAAATTCAGTCCTTGGAAAACCAGCCTGCTGCTCACGGGAGGGTTCAGTAATTGTAGCCCAAACGCTCACTTGTTTTGTGCAGTACTAACTGTGCTGAAGGCAATCTGGTGGGTTGACCTCGAGCTCTTCCTCGAGCAGATTCAGCTGCCGGTTGTAGGGTTTTAAAACAAGTATGTTAACATATGCTAACCTGATGAAAATACAGCTGAGTTCACTGACATCTCTATAAAAATATAGATCATGGTACTTGATGCTAAATAAAACATCTCAAAAGAACAAATGTTCATTGTAACCTTAGACTATCAGCTATGCTTGAGGCATTTTTATTATTTATTTAGTAGCTAGTGCTGCATAAAAGCACCCAGCCAAGTGTGCATTTCATTATAAAAATATTTAGTGATAAGTTTGGGTTATTTTGTGAAATTAAGGTTAATGTTATGGAAAAAAATGCTTGTTTAATGCCTGTTTTCAACAAATGGCTTTTTATAAAGCTATAGTAATTTGTTTTCCTAAAAAATGTCCACTGTCTCTGTAATATTGTATTATATTTTCTATCTTTGAATGCTTTTGCATCCATGTCTTAATGCCATCCAGGTTGTTCCACAGATCAGAACACTCCTAAAGTATAGCATCCACTGTTAAACTGTGTTTTTTGTCTATGTTAAAGGCATGGGCTACAGATAATTTGAGACAGTCATTAAATCAAAGCTCTTCAATTACTACACGAGAGTTTCAATGCTACATCCCACAATGAGCGGTGTTTGGGGCGCTCTCTTCTCCTTGATTATGTAGAGAATTCCCTGCAGAGAACATCCTAGTAAGGAAAGAGTCCAGGCCGTGTTGTTCTCCTCCCGAGGACGCTCTAGGGTGGCTTCCACAGGGAGCTGCAGAGCTGCTCGGAAGCGCTGGCGCCCAGCGGCGGGCTCAGGTCCCGGTGCCCGGCACCGCCGCCTCGCAGCAGGTCCGGTTCCCTTCCGCTGCAGGTTCTCACGTTCCCTCCCGCCTTGCGGGCCGGCTGCCCCGGGCGCTGCCTGCGAGTGGCTGCCGCGCGGCCGGTGCCAAGCTCCCTATGGGCATGGGGAGACCCTTCCCAGTGACCGTGCAGAGCCGTGTGCTCTGGGGAAACACAACAAATTAGTCATGTTCGTCTTGAAAACAGCAGCTTTTTCGCTAGTGTGTGCATATAGCCATTAATTTTAATTCTTATTATCATTTCCTTGTTTCCTCCAGCCTAAAACAAAAAACTTAAATTTTGAAGAGAAGCGGCTCTTGATTGGGCTGGCTATAAATTTCATGCGAGATATCTGAGAAGCGATGAGTGTCAAGGTGCATCTGATGGAGATGCTTAGATGCTTAGAGATGTCTGGTTGTTATTTTTTGAAAATATTTACTTGGTTCTTTATATATATTTGAATGCTTAATATATAAAAGTTTTATTTATGTATCTAGATACCTATTAGTGCTTTCTAGTTACGTTAATTTCATAATGGATGACAAAAATCTTAAAAACAGTTTATTCAGTCTATTTTAAAGCGTTGTGTAGATAGGTGCAGTTAAAGAACTGAGAGTACCATGAGAAAACTGAGGATAAGAAAAGATTAGGGAATAAGAGCAGAGTTTCTGTAAATGATTTCAGATTCATTTGACAAAACTTCGTGGATTTTCCAGTTCCTTGTAGATGTCAAAGTGGTTGTGAAAGCACTAGTAAGTAATCATTTAAATATTGCAGGTCAGCTATAATTTGAATAGGCTGGATCTGTGGATTTGGAATTTCAATTTAGAAGCAGCCTTCGTTTCTTCATGCTAATAGAATTTGAATTTGAAAACTGTCGTGTGTTAAACATGATCTTTGATTCCTAGGCCAGCTTAAAGACTAGACTACTGTAACCGTTCCTGTGCTGTATGTGATATAGCACCATTTCCTCGACTGACATGAGTTGCACGTAAAAGATACAGAAATGGGGCTGTCCTGGGAGGACTGAGGCTGGAGGGTTTTTTGTATGACTTTTTGTACTCAGATTTGTGTGGGATTTTTCTGGTCAATGAAGATAATCATTGTGGGGAGGAAAAAAAGAAGTTCAGCTTTTCCATTTCAATATAACAGAGAAGCCAATGAAATGAAAAAAACATATACCAAGCAATTTGGAACGGTGAGGGAGAGGAATACTTTTGCACAGTTCATAATTCATTAGTCACTAATTACCTTAGGGTGCAGCTGAGGCCAAGAATGGAGAGAAACACCTAGTTAATATGAACCTGAATCACTGAGGAGTTTCCATCCTTTCTAAGAAGAACCAGTCAGTGTTGAAGGCCAAACAGTTACTCCCTGGGTTGGTGGCTGTGTCAGTGGATTATTTATATCCTCCATGAAGCATCTGTTACTGGCCATTGAGACAGACTGTTGGGTTAGAATGGACCAGGTGTAATCCAGTCTGACAATTCCTGTTCTGTAATGTTACCCTGCTGGAGTTTGTTTTAAGTAAGCTTATGTTCATGCCTTTGTCTACAGAAACTTTATAATTCAGTTGTCTAGAAAAACTAGTTCTTCAAGCCACAACACTTCTGCAGTCCAGATGTAATTGGATGCTTTCAGTGACCTCACACAAAATACGGATATCTCATTTGTAGTGTTCAGAGACCCATTTGTTTCATCATTTGTGTCTTGGGACTGGCAGCATTTCATGTAGAATACAGGGGATCCATTTGAAAGGTAAATGTGTAGTTCTAGTTCATCTGTGAAGCAGTTTACAACTGTGATTCCTTGTGGCAACTCTCTGATGCAGGAGTAGAGAACATGCCAGGTGCTGCTATTTGGTGGCTTATCTCTTTCTTTTTGTTCTTTTGTCCTTGTTAAGACTTATTTATAAAATGAGACCTGAATTCATTTTTTCTGACTCTCAATTCTTTTTTGTATTATAGGACTACAAAGATGATGAAGACCCTGCATTATTCCAGTCTGTTAAGACTAAGAGAGGACCCTTGGGGCCAAATTGGAAGGTACTAAGACCTGACTTTATAACCTTACAAAGTCTGAAATGGTTTAAAAAAATGCTCACAGTCCCTTAGAGACTAGCACTAGTGGTGTTGTGCACATTCTGATTGTGTTAGTACACAGAGTTGCTTAATATTACTATCACAAATAAAACAATTTAGTTGAAGAGCAAGTTTAAAAAAATGCAATAAAAGCTACACAGATCAAATGAGATGGATGTTGTCCTTACTGAAGATTCACAATTGCATATGCAGTACGATAAATTCCATGAATCATCAGACTATTAGTGATTGGAGGTAAGTTAAAATGCAAAAAAACTAATTGGAATCTTCCTTATATTAAAACGATTATAACTGTATTTCTTAGAGCCAGGTAAAGGATCTTCTTTATGTATGTTTTATTTAGGATGATCAAAAACTGTCAGAATTTAGAAACAAATATCAGGCCATCTTTACTTTGCCCTGTCCAACACCTAATTTTATTAGTATGGTACATACATATAATGCACAACCTACAACATTTCATCACAATAAATTATCTTACTTTTGTAAAATAACACACTGTGTGCATGCACAAGTGCATCTACCATAGTCTTAATTTTTATCTTGAGATACGTAATCTGAGTTGATTTGGGAATTACCTTTCCATGCTCTTTCATCACTTAGCAACTTTCTTATAAGTAGCTTCTCTGTGACCTTGGGAAAATGACCCAAAACTTTTGTTTTAAGGTAAAAACACCACTTTTTTTTTCATGACTACAGTTACCCAAGCCTTTCTACAATAAGTTTTCTTAAAGTGCATGATGCATGCTTCTTGCTTAACATCACCTGCTTTTCTCTTCCCTTCTCTCCCCCTGCCAAATCCAACCAAGATGCACTGTGCTAGATTTTCATACTACTGTTAATGGATAGTGTAAAAAGTCTATTTTAAAGGGATATTAAATTTTGGAAAAGATATTCTGCATTAGTGCTTCCTTTCTACATAAACAACTTTACATTATTGGTCATCAATATAACTGTCATACCACTTAAAATCACACCCAATATAAACTTGCTGTGTTTGCATATTGAGCTACAGGAAAATCATGTTTTAAGAATGATGTTTAATAAGCAACATTGTAAGTACTGATCCAGATGTCAATGACACTCTTGCATCATTTTCATAATTTCTTACTACCCACTAAATGCTTCTTCTGACAGTTTAGTCTAAGATATTTGCCACAGACATAAAGACGATCGTATTTTGAAATAAATTCTCCTAAAATCTCTTTTCTGAGCCTTGAAACAGCACTGAAATTTAGATGCAAGGTTGCTGTAGATCAGTGTACTCCAACTAGAACTCAGCCACAGCTGAGCAGCACTGCAAAACCTGTCAGCATTGTCCTTCCCTACCCAGTGAGGAGAAGTCATCTGTGTATTTCCAGCAGAGAGCAAAACATACTCAACTACATCAGGTTTCTCTGTAGAAAAACTCACTACGATGTACCTGAGTGAGTATAGAGGCCATTTCTCAGTTGTTAGTCCCTAGTTACTGGTTAGAATATACTCTTTCACAATATAATTTTCGTCAATGGCTTCGGCTCTGATTTGTAGAGGAGATTTGTAGAAGCCTTCAAAAGATGAAGCAGAAACACTGAAGTCATGCAAGATTTGTTTTACAGTGCATCATAACTTTCCTACCCTACAATTAAACCAATCTGTTACAAAGGCAAGAAGGACCTGTTTCTTTTTCCCATCTGTTAGGAATGAGTGATCTTTATGGTGCTCTAATTTTAGCCTATATTGCTGTGGGCATTGTCCAGGACACAGCTATTGCTGATCGTCATTTAGACTAATCGCAACCTTTGGGGCAGTTTCTGTGATTCTGCACAGTTATCAACAAGAGTTGATCTTGGGTTTTCAGATGAATGACTGCACAGAGAAGCACCAGTCTGTTCCTATAGTTCATACTGCTTTGGGCTTGTTTTGGCATAAAACTGAATTTTGCAAATAAATAGTTATTAGAGAAATAAACATCTCAAAGTGATCTGTTGTGTATAGCCTTTATTGAATTCCTAAAAGAGGAACTGGTATCTTGGTGCTGTTAATATGCACAATTTGCCATTATTGTAAGTACAACATTTCATTTACAGCAATGTAAGCAAAATCTAGGGTCTGAAAATCATGGTGTTATTTTGCTTCACCTTGCCCAGTAGACAGTGAGTAGTAAGAGCTACTAGCTCATCTAAGATCATAATGTTGAGGCACCTAGAATTTAAGAACCTAATGGCTCTTGTCTCTGCGGAGTGAGATTCCGGCTGCAGGGACACTTGTCCAACACTTAAGCATTCAGTGCTGTAGCTGCCTTTCCGGCCTTCCCAAGGAGCTGCTGCAGTGCTTTGAATGCCGGAAAAGACAGCAGCCTGAATTTGTGAGGGTTTGGGAAATGATGTGGCCGTGCAGGCTGCTGTAACAGAACAACTGAGGTATGATGCATCAGTGGAGCAGAAGTGGTATGGACTGCTAAAGCTGGCACATCTCTGCCCTCAAGCTGCATTGTCAAAAGAAATACTAGTGAAACTATGTTTGGAGTGCTCCACATGCTTTAATTCGTCTTAATTGGACCTGAGGGTGCAGTCAGTGTATGCTGCTGACCTAATTGGGGCTATTATAGCTGTTCCTTACATTGTCTTTTCAAGATGATGAAGGTTGATCCTGTGATAGTCCAATCGTACAGACACTGCAGCGCTGCGGTGGCTCTGTGGGAACTGAGAGCAACAACTGCGCAGCTGAGCACTTAAGTACTGACGGCTTGCGCAAGGCACTCCCTACGTCAGTGGCTGCTGATGTTCCCAGAGGAAAATGTGTGGATTTCGGAGAGTCAGCAAGTGTGTTCAAGCTTGTGTTGGGGCAGAAAGCACTGCCACTTCTGGGACTTGTGGGTGCTGAGAGGCGTACGCGACTGGTTAGAGACCTGCACAGAAGCAGCTGCTATTGAGATCCAGACCCTTCTATAAGTTTGCCTTAATAATATGCTCTAGTTAAGCTTGAGCATGAATATTTCAAAAATAAGCAGGTGAGCACAGCGTTGGAATATCATGAGCTTTGCTCATAACTTCCACACTGCAGCGGTTGGTGCTGTAAGCTGCTGCCACACGTCCGGGCAGCAGTGATTCTTTAGCTCAGAGTGCTAAGAGACCTGAGAATATTCAGTGCAGGGGGATTGGTTTTGTTTTGTTTTGTTTTCATAGTCGTCTCTCATTTTTTCATTGTTTTTTAATGTCTCTCTTGCATCAAAACTTAACTGTATTGGGGCTGGCTGAATGTCAGTGTTTAAGATGTCTTGTATATCAAAACAGGGGTGTTATATTCCATAGGAACTATATAATGTTGAGTTGGAGTTCATTAGTATCATATATATGGTATATGTACACAATCTATATATGTCTGTACAGTCTTAGTTCTGCTGTTTGTCTATCCAGAGACAGAATATAACTGTAGTTCAGAAATTTCCTCTGCTTCTGGATAAAACTTTACACTTCAGGCACAGTCACCTAGGGAGCTCCCCAGCCTTGCCTTGTGTGAGAGTGAGATGGGATGATGGGAGATATTATGTTTTATTGTTTTTTTTCACTGTATGTGTTTTCCAACATTGTAATGAGATAGCAGCTCAAATTGTAATTGTGTTTTGGTAACAGGTCCAATAATATAAAATAATTTGGTGCCAGCTGTTGTAATTAAGCATCTTTGTCTCAAATAAAACCTAGCAAATGCATGACACTGTAAATCATGAAATTAAAAGCAATGTTAAAACTTAAATTTATAGCACATCTACCGCATGGATGGAATTTCTTATAGATTTATCCTAACGATATTTGCTAGTCCATAGTACACCTTGTTTGCAAAGTATAGTGCACCATTTACTAAAGATTAGAGTGATAATTTCCAATAAACCTATCGAGTACATTTCTCTGAAATCTTTGTTTTAAAAAACCAAATTTCTTCCAATTATCCATAAACAGAAAGAGTTAGCAACTGATGAAGACTGCCCGAAGATGTGTGCTTACAAGTTGGTGACTATCAAATTTAAATGGTGGGGACTGCAGAACAAAGTTGAAAACTTTATTCAAAAGGTGGGTGCCTGTCGCTCACTGGGTGTTGCTGGGTGGCATCCGTGGTGGCCGTGGGGCCATTGGGCACGTCGGTTCTGTTCTGGCATGGGGCTTTTGGAGCGGGGAGCAATGAGAATTATTTGTGTCTGCCAGCGATGGGGTTTTGCTGGCAGTACTAGAATAATTTTTTAAGCTAAAAAAGGCAAAAATAGCGGCCATGATTCTGTCACGTAAGTTTAAGCCTTGACTGTGCCAGCCACAATGCATGACAGAAGGAGAATCCTCTGAATTATTTTTTCTCAGGTTAATAGTTGTGTACAAGATGTGCTAGTGTTTTTCTAGTATTATGGAACTAATTTTCTTAAGAAAGTATTTTTAATGTTTGTACTAACTCTGATTTTGCTGGAACTAAATGCTTGCAGGGCTAGTTATAAGTAAGGTATAATCTAATACTTTGGGATATAACTGACAATTGTGGTAGTTTGGGCAGTTTATATGTTGATTAGGATCTTCAAATGTGGAGAAACTGAACTGCAGCACTGAAACATCACATACCTGCCCAAGGATTATAGCTCTTCAAATAGAATCACTGCAGTCACTTCACCAGTCTAATGTTCGTTTGTCTTCTTAAAGCAAGAAAAAAGGATATTTACCAACTTTCATCGCCAACTGTTCTGTTGGATTGACAAGTGGATTGATCTGACTATGGAAGACATTAGGAGAATGGAGGATGAAACACAAAAGGAGCTGGAAGCGGTAAGAACGCTCTGAGATCGATGTTTGCATGTCCATAGCTCTGCCATTTAGACTGCTCAGGATTCAAGGCAAGTTGGATAATATCCACCCCCTTGCATGTATTTGGGCCATTGCTGATAAACGCTGCGACTGCTGTAGTAGTTTTCCTTGGCAGACCCATGCACTTGAAGCTTCTGCATACTGTATTATGTCAAGCTGGAGCTTGCTGGAAGGTAGATGCTTGTGTCCCTAAATGCAGAATATCTGCACTGAGCATCTCTTTGTATATGTTGTCATACTTGTTGCATAAAGTCCTCTTCAGTAATTTTTTTTATCACTTTTGAGTTAGAAGTCGGAGCTGTCATCTCACTTTTCTACCATATGTCTTGCTCTGTTTAGTTGCTGATCATCATCAGAACTGATTATTTTCTCTTCAGACATGTCTTGAATGAAATTGTGCGTGTCACATGACAGGAGTTGCACTCATCCTGATAAGCATAACACAATTGAGACCTTACACTGCAAAAAGGTAGTTGGTAAAATTAACAGGCATAAGATGGTCTCAAATTTCATCGTTTGGCTGTTGCCAAGACCAAATGCATGTAGTCTGATCTGCCCTTGGGCAGGGTGTCCAGAAGGACACTTGCCCATGGAGGACTTTCCCTGCTCTTTCCTTTAAGGTGTACAGGTAGACTAGTCAAGGAGCTTTCTTTTCTAGTCACTCTCCCCGAGCATGACCTTTTGGTTTAAATCCTGATGCTTTTTAGATTCTTTGCAGTCTGTGAAGTCACAATTCTAATTCGTACCTGTTCTGCCATGCCAATTTTATGGCCCAAACCCATTCAGCTTATCACTTTCTGTCTGATGTCTTGGTTCTGTCAAGAAACGTGTGCCCTCAGCTATAACTTGATTTTTGCATGGTTTAACTCATTCCAGCTTCCAGACACCGTTAAACAGATTGCCTTGTGCTCTAGACCTGTAGTTGATGGCGGCTCCTAGGTGCTCTATGCATCAGGCCTAACACAGCTTTGCTCTTGGTCCCAGCACTAGCTGTAACTGCCTGTCCAGCTGCAGTGCTCTTCATGTGCGGGCATCGGGAACTGCCTGTAGCACTGAGGATGTTTCTGGGATTTGGAAGTGCTTCCTCCCTCTGTGTGTGTGAGAAGGTAGATGTTCTGATCCAGTAAAACAAACCTCCTTTGCAGCCAAGATGAAGGGATTGTCTGCTTAGGCAGTTTACAGAAAATATGTTTTGAAAAAGCGTGATGCCCACCCCTTCTCATGAACACACTACTCTGTCATTGGCTTCTGGACTTTTTTGTTTATGGCGGGTGTTCTGAAAAAAACACGTGGGATTCTTCTTTACTATACTTTATAATATAGCCAGAACCTATTCCTGTGGACAGCTGGATGTGAAGGAGGAATAGTAACTGATTTCCTCTTTATAATTGGATTTTATCCAAAGGGTTCTCCTTTTCATACCTTTAGTTCTTAATTTCAAACAAAACAAACTTCATCTAATTTCTCTGAGAAGTAGTGGCAGTGTGAGGAGTACATACAAGATGTGTATTGGAGAGAGTAGCCAGTGTTGGACACGCACGTGTGTGCATGAGAACATTTCCCTTTTACATCTGTGTGGATTATAGATGTCGGTCTTCTGTAGAGAAAGTTATGGGTCACATTTTTCTCTGGTAAGTAACTGTTTTTTGTACATTTTTGCAAAATATTATGTCAGAAATAAGTTGCGGATGATTTTCTTGCGCAAACAGGATATGCTCTGTATTGTTTTGTTTCCTGTGAAACAATTTGTTTTATAAATATTGTCTCCTAGAGGAGAGTAAAAAGGAACTGAATTTATTTTGCTATGTGTCATCCCCACAATAGGGTATCGATAGCAAAGTATTTGCTACTTCTTCTAAATTCTTAAGTGAAACTTCTATATCTTTGTTTTGGGTAACGTTCATACCTGATCTTAAAGAGAACTCTTTCCCTGATACTTTAGTGTTCTGCAAGGCAAATAATTTATTTCAAATAGTTTGTTGTGCAAGACTTTATCATCAGGATTTTTTTCCAATAACAGCAATGCATTAACCCTAACAAATTTTTTTCTGTATGTATTGTGAAATGTGAGAGGAGTGGGGAACCTACTATTACAGTATTTTTTTTCTTGAGTGTTTATAATAGTGATATCAACAAACACCTATAAAAGATGCAGTCCCCAGATTTTTGTGGTGAGATGCATTATTGGAGAATAACAATCTAGGGGCAAAAATTTCAATGCAAATACAAAGTGGACACTAATGTATATCAAATAATTTGTTTTTGTGTTTTATATCTAGCTACATCCATTTTGATAAACAGTAACTTTCATTAAATTCTAAATAAGCCACAAAACATTTATTTTGTAACCTGGAGCACATGAGAAAGAGCTCAGTGGTAAGGTACTTAGTATGCCTAGAATATCTCCATGCTTTCAACCTTGGAAAGAAATATTCCACTCTTTTGACCTTATGCAGTTTTATGATGCTTAAAAAGAAGAAAAAAATAAAAAGCACTGCAGAAAGCAAGCCAGTATCTAATATTATTGGCAGCATTACATTTTCTTCTGACACATCACTTTCTGTTACTATTCTCTTTCTCATTAAAATCCTTTCTTCCTGGTTTGAACTAATCTCCTGATTCTGTGAACATTTCAGTTCTTTGGTTAATCCTGTTCTTCATCTTAGGTCAGTTTTTCCTGTGAGAATTTCTGCTTTTGTTACTTTTTTGTTACTCCCTGAATTCTCATAGGTGTTCTTGCAGAGTTTCCCTATCCCAGCACATTCTTTTCTCGTGTTTTTCTTTATCTTTCACCCGGTGGTTTGTGCATCTGACCCATGTTGATGAGCAGCTGGTCCTCGCCTCACTAAATGCCCATCAGCTGGCCAGGGTGGGGTGGAGACGCCAAACACTGTCAGCTGCCTGGTCCGCAGTGGAGCTGCTGCTGGGGTGTTTCACGAGGTTGGCTGGCCCTAAAGCAACAGGTGCTTTTAGTCTGAGAAGCATCGTTTACAGCTGCGGTATGGGTGAAAAATGCTCTGTCTCTCCAGTCTCCACAGAGCTTCAGCTGGGGCTGGTTCCTGGTTGATGTTGCCTGGGGAGGCTCGTGCGGCTCGTTACTTCTCTCTCTCTAACCAACAGCAAGACAGGTTCTTTACTTGGGAGCTCACAGTTTTATTTTACGTTTAGATGCGTAAGAAGGGTTCCGTTCGAGGCACATTGGCTGCTGACGTCTAGAGGAATTCTCTGTAGGTTCTGAGGCAAATCAAGCTGTGTAAGTGAACCACTGGGTGAAAAAGGATAAAAGCTGTTAACGTGCTAACGGTGGGAGCTGGTGGTAGTAAACATCTAATGGGTGTGTATCCAGGTAACACATTGGGGGCTTACTGCCTCCTGTGTGATAACCTTGATGTGATCCAAAGTTGGGCATCATCCTTTATGGCCCAGGTGCACAAGAGCCCTTCACCACAACATGGCACTGTGGTGACTGTGCAGATGCTCGGTCCAGTTGCAGACTGCCTTACATGTGAGCCGTGTCCCCCGTTCTTGGTGCTTACCTAGTGCAGAGCGCCCAAATGCATGCCCTGGTCGTGGTCACTCTGCACTGAGCTCTGAAGCAAGTGCTGCAAGTTCTCTTCTGGGGACAGATCAGAAAAGGCAGTGAGTGTTATTTTGCTGCTCGCTCAGTCTGGGTTTGTCCACGTAATATAGGAAACTCTGGATTGATATCTTCAAAGCGTGTTAATTTTTAAAAAATCAACACAAATTTATTTATTACGAATACTGAATTGTGTTAAAATTGTTCCTGCAGGAAGCGGTTTGTCCAAAAGTTGGAGAGTTTTTAAGCATTTGTGTTCAGTTCTTCAATGCTGGTGTTTCCCCTGTGACCATTCTGACACCACAGGGGGGATCTCCCAGTCCTAGCAGGTTTCCACTCCTGCTGATCTGTGAAGATCTCGTAGGATGGAGCTGCTGTCCCTCGGTGAGGAGGCTGGTCCCAAATTGCAGCCTCCTTACAGAACTTGCACTGCTTTGGCATGACGTTGCTCAGTGTTGGTGATGTTTTGACTGCCCTGGTTTTCTTGGAAATTAATGAAATCACTTATTTGGAATTTAATTCTTGAAATAACTGTTAATGCTTAATTCTGTATTTTCTTTTCCCACAGTTACGTAATCAAGGCCAAGTGAGAGGAACAAGTGCTGCCAATGATGAATGATGATGGATTTAACCGTCACATGCAGTGTTGATATACAAATGTGTGTGTGGATGCATGATTATTTGTATATAATTATATATACGCACATGCATACTGAACGGGGTTGTTACAGTGTCTCCAGGGTACTATACCTATCCTCAGCAAAGATGCAAAGGAAACTGCTTTCATTATGTATACCTGAAGCAAATAAAAAAATCAACTGAGTAGTGTCATTTTAAGGATGAATTAACTGCAGAATTATGCTAACTGGTATGTTTCATGAATGTCAATACTGGACCAATTCCCTATTTGTTCTTTTCCTGCCTTGAGTCACTCTGTTATAACTTGCCCATATCTCATTGTAAAGAAACATTCAAAGAATTTCAATTTTGTGTCTTCCCTATGTGATTATTTTTGGAATAGGAACAATGAATGTATTTATAGCTATTTATTTCTGGATTGTCGTTATCCTATAGACAAAACATTTTTTTTCTATTAGTGGAAATTGGAGGACTTTTGTTACTGAACAAGTTTGACCCAATTCACTAGGTACCCATTCACTAATTTTAAAAAAGATCACGTTTTATTGGACTTTTGTACATTGAAATGCTGATGTTTTTCTTCATTAAAATTGGCAAGATTAAGGAAAATGGCTTGTGATTCATAAAATAATTGTAATCTGAAATTTTCCAGAAGTTAGCTTTTAGGTGAAGAAACTGACAATACTTACGGACTTTTTCAAGTATGTATTAGGCCATGCTGAAGAAGTGTGAAGGGAGAGCCCTTCTGTAAAATAGTATTTCCTGTTAATGAAATGGCTGTTTTCCGAAGTTTCAGTTTGGAAACTATGCAAATGGTCTTGATTTCACACACATTACGCAATGGAATATAATTGTGATTTTAGCTCTTTTCATGTTGAAAATACACTTTAAAAGAGATGTATACTTTCAGATATGATGAAAGTTTAAATTGTAGCATCTGACATGTTTCTCTGATATTTGTTAGGACTAGACACATAAAAAGAAAGATAATATTATGAAGACCTCTTGTAAATAACTCTCAAATAGGAAAATGTCTTCAGCATTTTTTAAGAAAATATTCAAATAGAGCATATCATAGATGTATATTATCAAAAAGCCTGCTAGAACAGAAACAAATTATTATAGAAACACTAGTTAGATAAGTCTCTCAATATCAATGCCTGGTTTCCTCCCAGCATCCCAGAAGCCTCTCTAGGGCAAGCGTCGCTTAAGCATCCTGCTCCTTCCTAATCCCGCATCCATCCAGGTGTTTTGGAGTCGTGGTTCACGTAGTTTGCTTGCAAAAGGGTGTCCCTTACAGTGACTGATTTTCGTGGCCACCAAGGCCAGCAGGAGCAGGACTGCCCGCTGCCTGCACGGCCGGGCCCTGCTGGCCCTGCCAGGGCCGGGAAGGGCTTCCTACATCTCCTGTGCAACTTCACTCTCTTCCCTCCCGCACTGCAGAGTTAATCTTCTTCCTGTTGGGATTAGCAGTTTAAATGGGTATTTGTTCTCTGTACCATCAGACGGTTGGTTTTGTAAATATACATACTCACATGTGTGCACAGACACATGGTTTTAAAACTATTTGCTACCAGGAGGGCTGTTGCAAGCCTGGAACCTAAGGGCTCAATTCTCCTCTCAGTGCTGGAATGTAAGTCCCACTGTCATTGGTGCAAGTCCTAATGCAAACTGAGGGAAAGAGACCCTACACATTTATGTCTTTCAACTAGTTGTGAAAATTTGAGAGAATCTTGTAGTGAATGTAAAATGTTTAGTTTACTTTGGCAGTCTCTGGTGTGACCTACAGTAAAACAGTCAAATTTAATTAAATAAATTTGATCATAAAATGTTCTGGCTCTTGTCTTAGGTCTTAGTATTTGTGGTTTTCTAAAGACATAGAATTTAGTTCTATCGGGCTGTGCGAGAAGTCTGGAAATCCTGTAAGGATCTGCTTCGGTGGTGATGAGCTCAACCTGTGCTTGAATCGTAGTGGAAATTTTGATCTTAACGAGGTCAAGCAGTGTAACAGGTACTTAATAAGGACTTCATCACTTACTAGAGGTTGGAAAGGTATTTTGTTTCTCTTCTTTTGTGACTGCCTACCATAATGTGCCAGGCCAGCGATTTTGCAGAATGAGACATTTGCTGGAATTACTGTGATAATACAACAGCTCTCTGGTTGGTCTGTGGCTGTCTTCATGTGTTACAGGTGCTGCTAATTCTGCATCTTGTCTGTGCCAGGAAAGGAGCAGGGCCGATGTGCTGAGGAGTTGCACGTGGTTTCGAGGAGGAGACGCAGCGCTGCCAAGGTGCCGTTGCAGATGAGCTGGGGGAGGCCCCCTGCCCGCGTAGTGGCCGGTCTCCAGCAGCGCGGCTCCGGACGGCCGCAGTGAGCAGCCAGGCCCCCGGAACACCGGGCACGTAGAATTGCGCATCTCCTGGAAAGGATGTCCGAGCAGCCTCTGAAGTTGGGGTAAGACTGTGTAACTATAGAATGAGCTTGTGGGGAGAGGTTGGGCCATTAGAGGCTTGTTTAGTCACAGAGCTTTAGAACAGCCTTCTGAGGAGGTGAGTTAGAAAGGGAGCAGAGCAAGCAACAGGTGTAAATAGGTTACACCAGATTATTCTGTTAACTGCTGAGAGCAGAATACCCTAAATATTACGCTATTTAGTGTAGTCATAACGTGTTATGGTGGGAAACGTGGGGCAGCAGCGAACACCCAGAACAGGGAGGAGCTGCCCGGTGGCAGCACTTCCTGCGTGTGCCCCGCTCCGAGGGGTGCTGGGGAGGGTGCTGGCGCGCGGCTCGGCCCGCTTGCCAGTGTCTCATCCCCCTCACCTGCCGGCCAAGCCAGCTGCCGAGGGGCCCTGCAGCTGCCCCGCTCCGGAGAGACGGCTCCCACCCGGCCGGGGCGGCAGTGAGCGGAGCGCCGTGTGGCCGGCACTGCCGCCTCGTCCTGCGGCTCCTGCCACGTGGCCGGCGCTGCCGCCTCGTCCTGCGGCTCCCGCTGCGTGGCCAGCGCTGCCGCCTCGTCCTGCGGCTCCTGCCGCGTGGCCAGCGCTGCCACCTCGTCCTGCGGCTCCTGCCGTGTGGCCGGCACTGCCACCTCATCCTGCGGCTCCCGCCGCATGGCTGGTGCTGCTGCCTCGTCCTGCGGCTCCTGCCGCATGGTCAGCACTGCCACCTCATCCTGCGGCTCCCGCCGCGTGGCCGGCGCTGCCACCTCCTCCTGCGGCTCCTGCCGCATGGCCGGCACTGCCACCTCATCCCGCGGCTCCGTGTTGCTTCCCCGTCAGTGCCGGCTTTAGGGCGAGGTGTCATCTCTGGCAAGTTTGCTGGCCTCAAGGTGAGGAGCAGGAGCCTGTTAATGGGGACTACAGCCCTTGTAGGAAGAAAGTGTCACTTTTTCAAGGTGCTTTGGGAAAAACAGTATAGCAAGTGATATGCCAGCCTGTTACCAGGATAAAAATGCTATCTAGAATAAGCTGAGCTTGGCCACACTCCGACCTGTGCGTGCTGAGCTCTGCACGTGGTGCTGCCGTGGGCAGTGGGATGAGCTTCTCCCAAAGGTGTTCGTAGCCTGGGGCTAGTTGGTGGATGGTATCGCTGCGGAAAGCCCTTCCCGAAGGGGCTCTGTGCCGGCTGGCGCGTGCAGGGCTGGGAGCTGCTGGCGCTGCCGCTCGCTCGTGGCGTGCGGATCCCGCTGCGGCCGTGCAGCCGTCGGCTGTGGATTGAAGCCCTCATGGCTCACCGGTAAATGCAAAGTGGAGTTCTCTTTTTTTACTGCACAGCTTGTTTAGCTTCCAGATGGCAAACCAACATGAAGTAATAGGAGTGCAACATAGTTCTGTTATAATGGATATGTAAACGTGATATTTATTCACTGCTATAGACTGCTGTGAACCATATTCCAGCAGTAACCTTTTAAATACATCACTTGGTTGCACACAGGAGTGTGCTCTGCAAGGGACCTGTGAGGAATTTGTTTGTTATTTCAGAGGATTTTTTTTCATTATTGGAGATAAAGGAGAATATTTTTCTTTTTATGCCTTAGTGTGTGGACTGGGAAATAGCAGAAGAAAATCTGCTGTGATCTGTGTTTTGGGATTTGGGATATATTGGTGTTTTCTTCACCCTGGCATTTTCTTAGGTCACACTGAGCCTTTCTCCTTTCCCCTTTTCCCAAGATCAATGTTAAATGATTCCTCTGAGAAGGGAGCATGATACCAGTGCGACGTTCAGCCCTGCATGGGTGACCATGGGCAGAACAAGCCCCAGGCCTGTCCTGGCCTCCACTGAGACCTGCAGGGCTTGGTGCCAGCTGCATTGGCTGGTGTCGCTTGTCATCTCATTCCTGTTGGCAAATGGTGTGGCTTTTGCAGCGCAGTGACCTGGCCCTGCTGCTCCTGCCGTTGGTTCTGGGCAGGCTTCGAGGTCGGCCTGGTGCCCCAGGGAGCAGCGGGTGCAGATGGAGCTGGGTGCGCCTGGCCTGAGGCTGGCGCTTCGCGGCTGCAGTGGCTGCTGGGCTGGCTGCAAAGCAGGGACCTGAGAACGGAGCCGCTGTTCTCCTCGAAGTCCTGATGCAAGTGAGCACTGAGCCCTGGCCGCTGTTGCAGCCCGGCCATGCCTGGGGTAACCCCGGCCCCTGCAGAGGGGCTCAGATCCCGGTTCTGCCGCGTCCTCGCGAAGCCACCGGCAGCAGGTTATCTATCGTAGCTGCGCTGCCGGGCCTGGCATGGACCTGGCACGGACCTGGCACCACGGCAGCTCTGGCAGGATCCCAGGTCCCAGCTGGAGGCCCTGGGCCGAGCAAACCTGCTGCGACCCCCTTCGCTCTGACCACGAGGCCATGGTGCCCATGGGCGCCGCTGCACCGAGCGGGGCCGTCGCTGTGCGGGGCCGTCGCCGTGCGGGGCTGCTGCCGGCGTCCGCGGCGGCAGCCGGTTCTGCTGCTGGCCGCAGGCTGCGACGTGGGGCGGGAGGCGCCGAGCGAGCGCTCGGCCGCTCGCTCTGTGCTCTCAGCAAGCTGCTCCTCACTGTTTGTTTTTGAAGATCTTTCAGCGACGGTTGCGCTGCCCCGGTGCGGAGGAAGCCGCCTGGAGCCCGTCAGGGAGAAGAGAACGTAGCAATGGGATTGCTGACAGTGGCAGCGGGAGAAGGAATCCGAAAAGACTTAGCTGAGTGCTCCTGTAGAGAGGGAATGTGGCAGGCTGGCTACCTGTGGCATCTTTAGCTTCAATATAGCTGAAATCTTGAGAGTTTGGGAAAGGTATTAGTACTTTTGCTTCATTGTCTACTCATCTCTTCATGTTAATGAACATTTTCACTCTTTTCAAACAGCAGCGTTGTCTTTGAGCAGCTATAGACACTTTCAAAAATCATCCTTTAGCTTTGTGTTACTTTTGGCAACAAGGGAGAAAAAGAAAACAAGCTAAAAGGACTAAATATAACTTAGCAAAGTATTAATAGCTGTTCAGTTCATTTTTAGCTCTTATGACACTAGACCACGCAAAAATGTATAAATAGATGGATTGAATGTGCTCACACGATAGCAGGGACATGGGAAAGGGCGCTGGGGTGGCCGCGCAGCAACGCGGTGCGGAGTGCTGCGCGTGCCGAGGTTTGGGAAGGGAGGTTTGGCCGAGCCGGAGCCGGCGAGCGTGGCTGTGCTCTCCACTTGCTGGACTTGCTCAGCGCAGCAACAAACGGTTTATGGTACAATCTGCTTTTCCAGGAATGAATCTTTTCATTGCATGTATACCCCTGTTTTCCTGGACATGTGTGCTTGTTTTAATCTGGAGTGAGCTCTCTCTGTCCCAGTGACAGGAATCTTTGAAATCAGGAGCACCTTGAACGTGGTCATTCTCTGCAGCTTGAGAACATCGTTTGTGCCGCCTGGATTTGCAGAGACCGTGAGTTTGCAGTGATGGTGGAAATCTCCCCAGTGATTTAATGACGGTTGTTTAATCACCCACTGAAATGCATTTGTCCTGACGACCTCTGACTGTCCAGGGAAACCATCCCTCACATGAGGGGGATGAAGAGCAGCAAAGGATGTTGTATCCCATTTCCGTGTCCGTTGTTTTCCTTACATGAGAGCTACCCAAGGCAAACGGCTGCTCCAGAGCAGGAGATTTGTGACACTGAGGAGCATCCAGGCACTGCCCATGGGGCCAGAGCAGCTTCCCTGAGGTTCCTTATGTGGTTTCTCTAAATACTGGTTAATTCTTCTAAAACCTTTCGTGTTCCCTGAGCTTGCTGGCAGGAAATAACAAGCTGTTAGCAAATGCTCTTGAAAAAACAGCTTAGATTTCATAGTTGTTAGGATTTACCCCGGACAGTGCAGGGCCGTGTTGTGTGTAAAGGGCACGTTCACCCGCCTGTTGAGGATTGCAGCGTTTGGTGGGAGTGAAGATGGCTCGTGGCCGAGATTTGAGACAACGCGTGGCGGTGCTGGGTGAGCGGGTGAGCGCCAAGGTGACGGACGGGCTGCGCACAGAGGGGAGCTTGACCCGCGACGCGGCCGAGCGCGCCCGGCTCCGGGCTGCCCCTGGAGCTGTGGGCAGCATCGGTCCAGAGGGTTATCTTGCTGTTTGCAGCCTCTATTTTCCAGGTTATTGGTGGATTTTCAGCTCTAACATCCAGGGCGCTGCTGTTATCTGCCAACATCCACCAGCAAAAGAGGAGGATTAATATTGCTTCTGTTGCACAAAACCTTCGTGTTTGGAGCAGCTGAACTCGTAACCTCCCGCGGGCTGGCACGGTGACACATGCACATCGGGAAGTTCATTGTGTGCTGAATGGGGAGATAAAGCTATTTTGGGTCGGCAGGGATGTACAAGAGCTTCCTTCTCTTTGCATTGCATCCTTCGTGCCCCCGAGCTTCTGAACAGCGCTGCCTTGAGGCCTTATTCCTACTTTATTTTTAACTGTGCCTGACAGATGGATTTTAACATTGTGACCTCCCCATGAAGAGCTGGAGTAAATAAGCGCTTCACTGTAAATATTGAAAAAGTATGATTAGGCTTGGCAAGAAGCATAAAGCAGCTCTGTAACCTGCAAGCCGCTTGCAGCCTGTGTGCGGGGTGCTCGGCCCCGCAGGCGCGGGGTGCAGGTGGTGCCGACGCTCTCTCCTGCTGTGAAGGCATCTGAAGAGGGTCGCGGTTTGGCCCCGGGTTGGTCGGGGGACGCTGGCTGCTGGGTGAAGCCCGAGGGGCGCTCGAGCATCCTGCCGTGCGCAGACGCGGTGCTGTGGAGCGGGAGCCGGAGCTCGCAGTCTGCTTGCGGGGAGCTCTGCCACGAGGCTGCGCTGCGGGGCCGGTGCCTGGTGCTGCTGGCTGCATGGAGGCCGTGTGGGAATGAGCCCCGCTCCCTTCAGGAAGCGGCAGCATCCGCGCGAGCTCCCGCGTCCCGCTGCCGTCGTGCACCGGGCATGCTGCAATCCGTCCCCTCCTGAGCGACACTGACCGCGCTGTGCCTTAAACCCGGTGCTGTCCTCCCCTGGCAGTGGCAGTATGAGTGTGTCTGGAGAGACCCTGCTGCAGCGCGGGACAGCGGAGCAGCGCGTCAGCTCCCCCAGCGCCCCGCGTCCCCTCGGGACACGGCTGCCAAAGCCGGGAGCTGCTTGGGGTGGTCAGTGACTGCCGCATCCCCGTGCGCGCCGGGGCTGCCGGAGCAGAGGATCCGCACCCGCCGCCACCCCCCGCGCTCCCGCACACTCTGCTGCTGCTCCTGGTTTATT
This sequence comes from Nothura maculosa, assembly GCA_032353885.1. Classification (NCBI taxonomy): domain Eukaryota; kingdom Metazoa; phylum Chordata; class Aves; order Tinamiformes; family Tinamidae; genus Nothura; species Nothura maculosa. Next base: position 376,961 of record JAUBOD010000328.1, read on the forward strand.
TTGGGGATCTCTGCAGAGCCTCTGGCAGGGAAGAAGAATGTGTGGCTGATTTGTGGTTAGAGCAGTTGACATTTCTGTGTGTCTCTAAATCATAATTGCTCAGTCAGAAGTAATTGAGCATTAAAAATAAAAAGGCCATGTTGGTTTCACTGGAAACACCTTTACGTGTGCAGCTGCTGTTCATCTCAGAACAGGGGCGAGCGGATTTCAATTCCGGTGGCATGTCGGGAAGTCAGGTAACGTTAAAAGTGCTTTTTTGTGCCATTGCTTATTGCTGGTAAGGGTCCTAAAAACTCTTATTTGATCTTCCCAGTGTGTTCTGCAGTGTATGAATATTAATGCCTTTTACTAAAATTCTGAGCTTTAGCTGTTTTCCAGGTTATTTTGACAGCTCTCCTCAAGTGGCCACAGACAACGCTGTTCGGAAGCATTCGGATACCAGTGCTGGCAATATAGAGTAAGGGCTGAGCTGGCAATGTGAAAACTGAATAGCTTCTGCTCTGACCATGAATTGAGGAGAAAAAGCTCAAAAAGCAGGGCAAAACATGCTCGGGACCTTCTGCATGCTTTGCACCAGAGCATCTCAACCCAGAGATGCAGGTGCAGCCTTTGAGGGAAGCACACATGTTGTGTGCCAGTATCCGCCAGTACCAGGGTTTAGGGCAAATTTTCCTAAGAAAAAACAAATGCATTCGCTTAACTTGGTTGGCAGTGTGCATGTGGTTTTGAAGAGTCCTCGCTGTTCAGCAGTTGGGATGTGTTCTCTGTTCTGCAGGTATAGTGCCCCTTCCTGCCGTCCTCGCGGCGCAGGCGGCCGCGGTTGCAGTGCCCCTCGCTTCTTGTTTTTGTAACCGCCCCATTATCGGCCGTGTCGCAGCTGCGGCCCGGCCGCCCTGCCGCTTCCTCTGCTGCGGAGCTAAAACCTGCTGCGGAGAGGCAGATGCGCCGGGGAGGCGGCGGTGCCTCCGCACCGGGGCTTTGCTCCTCTCATGCTTCCTGCCCATCTCACACCTCGGCAGGGAGAAGTACTGGGCCATAGCCAAACTGCTTCAAATCAGGCTTTGGCGCAGAAGCGTTAAAGAATACAATTATTTCTTGCACCAAACTCTACTACGTGCAACTTTGGCTTCAGCCTTGGTCCCCTGGTTCCTTAGTAAATCTCCCCCAGCTGGAGAAGTGTTGGAGCTGGAGTAGTAGACTGAGTGAAAATGAGGACACCCCTCTGATTGCCGTGCGAACACGAGCGCAGCGTCTTCCTCGCGTCGCTGGGAGCGTGCCAGCTTCCTCAAAGGGATCTGTAACCTGTGTTAATGAGCACAGGATGCCTGCTAATTGCTTGTGCTTTAAGATAAATACAGATATACCTGAGGAGGCAGGAAAAAAACCCATAGTGCTTAATTAAATTAGATCTTGTTAATTAAAGAAAGAGTTAAGGAAAGAATCTTTCCCAGTTCCCTAAGTGGTTCAGTAAGGTATGAAGATGGCAAAGCTCACAGTGTTATTTGTTTGTTTATTTAACGACTCCCTGATTTGGTGGTCGCGGCTCTCAGCTCCAGCCAGGGGCCAGGCGGATGGTTCCCCTGGGCAGTGGGAGGCCCCAGGTAAGATGGTTCCTGCGGACGAAGCCCAGTGCATGTGGAAACGCCGTGGGGGAGGCCGGGCCAGGAAGGCCAGGACACCCGCAGCAGGTGAGAGGGGGCTGGTGCTGCCGCCCGAGGGGCAGAAAACCGGCGGCA
>JAUBOD010000328.1:389988-459302 GCA_032353885.1 Nothura maculosa
CGGGCGAGGGCGCGGGCGGCGGAAACGGGACAGCGGCCATGTCAGCCCCGGCACCTTCTTTGACAAGTTCTCAGCCGCCGAGGGGGGCGGCGCCGGGGTGAGCCCGGGGCCGGCGCCACCGGGAGGGCCGCCAGGAGGGCCACCAGGGGCGGCAGGTGCTGAGCGCGGCGGGGGCACCCCGCATGACAAGCCACTGACCTCGCCGTCGTGGGGCAAGGGCGGCGAGCTGCTGCTGGCGGAGCAGCCCGACCTCATGTCCTCGCTGGACAGCGGCATTCAGAGCGTGACCAAGTCGGACGGCGGCTCCCCACACGTGGACTTCACCGACGAGGTCAGCACCAGCTATGGCAATGAGGACGAGGTGTCGTCCAGCTCTGACAACGCCGTGTCCAAGCCCACGCGCAGCCCGCTGCTGGGCGGCTCGCCCAAGCTGCCCCGGGGGGAGCACGGCCTCCTCAACGGACAGAAGCCTCTGGCCCTGGGCCTCCTCAGCACGACTACCTCGACCCCCGACAGCTACGGGCTCAGCAGCACGGCGGGCGCCCACCCTGGCACGCCAGGCATGGAGCAGGTGCGGACCCCCACGAGCACCTCGGCCCAGGACGAGATCCATCCGCTGGAGATCCTGCAGGCGCAGATCCAGCTCCAGCGGCAGCAGTTCAGCATCTCGGAAGACCAGCCCCTGGGGCTGAAGAGCAAAAAGGGGGAGTGCGCGGGGCAGAACGGGGACACTGACTTGGGCAGCTGCTGCTCAGAGGGCGTCAAGGGTGCCATGAGCACCATCGACCTGGACTCCCTGATGGCAGAGCACAACTCCACCTGGTACCTGCCCGGCGAGAAGGCCCTGCTGGAAGGACAGGACGAGGACAAGGCCATGGCGCCCTGGGAGAAGCCCAAGCCCCCAAACCCCAGCAAAGAAGGTATATGTGGCGCGGGTGCCGCGGGCTGCCCCGGGGCGGGGGGGTTCCTCCAGGACGGTGCCTTGGGCTGCTCTGCTCTGCCTGCTGCGGGTGCGGGCGGTGCTGCGCACAGCCCGTAGGGGCGGCTCCATCCGCCCGCTGTGCCGGGCTGGGCCGGGGCCAGGCTGCCCGCGCCTCAGGAGGGCCCTGCCCTCAGCCCGGCGCACGCAGAGAGTGGCCGCGCGGTGGGTGCGTGTGGGGAGAGCCAGGCTGGGCCGCGCGCACGGACCGCGCAGAGCCCTGGCGGGCAGCGGCGCAGGCGGCGACAGGGGCTCACACAGAGCCCCAAGCAGGGCTTAGGTGCAGGGTGCCATGAGAGGGACTCCTGCAGAGCCCCGAGCTGGGCCTAGGTGTGGGGTGCACACAGAGGGGCTCCCGCAGAGCCCCGAGCAGGGCTTAGATGTGGAGTGCTGGGAGAGGGGCCGTGCAGAGCCCTGGCAGCAGGGATGCGCATGCAGGGTGAAAAGGGGGCCACGCAGAGCCCTGGTGGGCAGCGCTGCGCAGGCTGCAAGCGGAGCTCCCGCGGAGCCCCGACCTGCGCTGCCTCGCAGCAGTTTGTCCCCCAAACTCTTACACAGATCCTCCCAAACCTCAGACATCTTGCCGGCGTAGTTCCGGCACTTCCCTATCTTCTCCTGTGCACATTAAAGCACTAGCAGCGGCCGTACCGAGCTAAGGGGCTCTCGCTCTTCTTTCTTTAACGGAAAGGAAATTTAAAATCAGATCTGGGTCTGCTGGGATGAAACTTGCTTAGTTGACAGATGTTTAATTTCAGCATTAGTTTTCGGTTTTGATCCCCTATGTATCCAGAGGGCATCATAATTCTCTAAAGCCCAGGAAAAATATTTTAATAGAAAACACTCTATTATAAAAGCTGTTTAACATAAGGACGAATATAAATTCAGTCGGTTCCATTTTATCTTATCAAAGCTGTATTTTCTGAGCTGCCTGCTCGTGTGTGTGGATATTACAATAGCTGCACGTGCGGGTAGGAACCGTGTGCGTGCACACAGGCAGTTTTGTGGTGTACTCTACAAGCACACACCTATTTTACACACTATAACTCATTATTTGTGTCCTGCAAAGCTGGCATTTTGCTACCATTAGTCTAGTTCAAAATTGTTTTCGTCGTGTCTGGTCTCAAAGAGCAGCTTTTTATAGCGCTCCGTGTTTAGCGATTTAGCTAAGGAAGGTGCTAGGAAAATCCAAGGGGGGCGACGGTGGTTTGAAACTCGGCGATTCCCCAGCCCGGTTCTGGTTGGCTTTGCAGCTTTGGCTTTCTGAAGCGTGAATCCTCGCCCCCACTGTGGCTCCCTTTGTTCGTGGCTAATGCCCGGCTCGGGCGCGCTGGTTGAGGCGGGAGTGTTTAGCATGCACAGCAGACTCTGGGAAGCCCATCAGCATTCTCCATGCTTCACCCAGGCAAGGACATAAATTGGTTTGTTTGGGGCCCTTCTTTTCCATTTTTAAATGGAGTTGCACACAGCATCCTTCCTGGCCCCTTCTCTTTTATTGTTTCTTGTACACAACATCTCGATCTGACTGGATCAATAGCTAGTTAGCACAAATCACAGTTCCTGTCACTTCTACCTTGGCAGGCTCGAACACATATATACGTTCTGCACAACACACAGCCTCCCCTGGCCATGCATGCGCGCCCTCGCTCGCACGTATGTGTGTGCAGCCTGGAACCGCTGCACCCGCTCGCCTTGGGCTAAAAACGGATTTAAAAAGGTCCATTTCATAGATCTTAATTTCGTGTGTTTAAGGAAAAAAAAAATCCTGAACAGTGCATGGTGCATATATTTATTGAAAGTGTAATTTGACTTAGAACTATGTCTATTTTGTGTGTGTGTGTCATGCAGAGAGTTGCCTTCTTTAGTGTCTTTAACAGCACTCCTACATCCACTTTGATCACTGCTATTCTTAGTAACCGCTAGTGAAATAAGTAATTGCTTTCTGGTCGTGATAACCAAAACGCTGCTTTTCGAGCAGTTCCTCACTTGGAGGGAAAGCCATTTAATCACTATTCCTATATAAGGATATGTTTCAGTATTTCAGGGGCTTTGCATAAAATAGCGAGTCAGTTTTACAACAGCGGATAGACGCGTTCGTTTTGTGTTACACGTCAGTCACTTGAAGGCTTTGCAAGGGCTGGCTCTTTGCATGAGACAATCCATAGAGACCCGCAGAGAATTTACCTTAACTGGTGTTGGAAGCGATAAAGATGCCATAGGCGAGATAGAATGGGCTCTTCAGTCAGAAGAAATAATTTACCTTTACGTTGTGCTGCCCTTGGCTGTTGGGCGCTTTGTTTAGGAGAGGGCTTTATTGAAGCCGTGCGATCCGCAGCCCTCGCGGGGCCGGCGCGCACGGGGACACGCTGAGCAGCCTGCGCCCTGCAGCGCGGGCTCTGCGGGGCAGGAGCGCCGCGTCCCCCAGCAGCACAAGCGCCGCGCACGGCTCCTCGCTGGCGCTGCCGCCGGGCAGCCGAGCGCCTGCTGCGGCGCTTGCCGGCTCGGCGAGGGCCGGCCTCGCTGCGCGCCCTGCCCGGCTCGGCTCCGCTCGGCGGTGTGGGCGCTGCAGGCGGCCGCGTCCCTCCCGGCCGCGCTGGGCGCCACGCTGGGCTCCGTGCTGCCTGTCCCCCCGCTGCGGTGCCCGCGGGAGGCGGAGGGTGCCGCTTCACGGAGCTGCGCGCAGTGACTGACACAGTCTGAAGCCCTTTCAGGAGAGTCACTTCAAATAGCCCCTTAACACCCGGATCCCTGCGGGAAGCAACTTGTTTGAGTTTCCCTAATGGCCCCTCAGCTCCTTCTAATTAACCTATTTTTCTGATAAGGCTGTGGAAGCGTTTTGCAGTGTGTGTGGCTTGGGAGTTTGCAAAGGAGACGAGCGCGGGCAGCGTTAGTCGGGGTGCCTGTGCCCTAGTCTGGGATGTGCAACACCCTCCTGCTTTGGCGAGAGCCTGGAGCAGCCTTGGGAATGGGCATGCCCAGTCTGTGTCTGATGTTGATACCGGTGCTGCCTGGCCATGCCTCTCACCCAAACACTAATTGTACTAGGGGTGTTTCCGTTCTGTGGTTCCTTGTAGCGGGCTGTCCTGTGGGATGTGGAGGGGGGCTTTTCTTCCCCCACACGCATGTTCCTCTGCCGTGGCCTGAGCTCAGCACCCGGGGCAGAGGTGCTGCTGGCGCCGGCGCTCGGGGTAATAAGCAGTGACTACACCCAGGGCATCCGCTGCACTGAAAATCCCAGCCCTGGCGTCGCGAGCTCTCGCCTTGCCTGGTGTGACTGAACCTGAACAGTTTTGCCGTCACTGAGATGTTCATTAGTATTCTCTGGAAACCCAGTAATTAAGTTCTAGTGGGCTTTTGTTTTTAGTTTTTAATTGAAATTGTGAAGGTCCCATGCTGCAGATGTCAGGTGACACGTCGGCGGGGAGGGGGACCCGGGCAGATGTCGCTGGGAAAAGTGCGAACGCCGGCGGGGAGGCTGCAGCGCGGGAACGCGGGCAGGGAACGCGGAACGCCGCCCGGGCAGGGCGCTCCAGCTCCCCTTCCCCGCACTGTTTGATAATCATCCTCAGCCTAAACCATCAGGCCAGAGCTCCCGACTGCGGGCTTGCAACACTGCTAAATTACCACCAAATACATTGACGAAGGATGAGCTTGGAGCCCAGGCGCCTCTGAGCCCTTGTTTCCCTTCTTTTCCTAGTGCATTTTGCTGTATTATTTTAAAATACTGCTGAATTCCTTGAGAGCTTTTACCAAGGGAATAGCTTGTTTACTGAGATGGAGTTTGTGAGCTCTCTTCTGAGGTATTTCAGACACTTAGACATCCTCGAAAGCCATGCACGACGTGAAATGGATGTTCGCTGTTGCGAGGATGGTTGGAAATGAGCTCCCTGAGTAAGCCCGGTGCGCGTCGCAGCCGAGAACCTGTGATTCCCGACGCTGCTTTGTTTGCTTGAAGGAGCTATTTAAACTTGCACAAAGAATTTTAACAGTTACTAAAAAAAAAATGCTGATACCTTTGCCAAGAAGTTATGTGATACACTGTGCAGCTAGGAAGTATCCGTCTTTAATAAATGATCTGGATTAGCAGGCAGGCTTCGGAGGAAAGAATACTCCTACTGCAGATAGTAGGAAGATTGCAGTATGCATTTAGCTTCAGATTTAGTATGATCTTTTAAACTCTTCTGATCTGTTAAAAATAATTGTGAGGTTGCTCTGATTGACTTAGCGTCGTTGAGTGAGGGTTGTGCTCTATTGTTTGCTTTGACCACCTATCATTTCCACTTGTCTCCCACTCAGAAACGGTCTCGTTGAGAAATGTTTGCCTTTGCTTTATAAATATTCTCCAGCAATGCGTTATCAGAGCTTTATGGTACAGAGCAGGGGAGGCAAGAAGTGCAGTTTTCCATATCATTTGCTATGGCTGTTATGCTAAAATACATACTGCAGAAAATGTGTGGATTTATTGGCATTTTAGTAACTGCTATAACCATTCTGCCTCTGTGTGTCTGTTTGTCTGGTTTGGGTTGTGAGGTCGGTCTGTTCTGGCCGGTGCGGCTGTATTTGCACTAAGGCAGATCCTTTTTGCAAACCCGCGCTCTTCCGCAGCACATAATGAGGCGACTTGTGGCTGGGTGGTTCACGCAACACTTGGAGCGGGGAGACCCCAGGGGTTGGGTTGCTGCAAACGCGAGTGCTCAGCGGCTCGCAGCCCTGCCCAGGAGATGAGGGGAGCTCCACTGAACCTACATTTATGGGTCAAACCGGCGAGCTATTCAGATGCAAGATGTATTGCACAATGTCATCTCTTCATTTTTAATGTGCAATACCTGTTTTTTTGGCAATGATCTAGTTGAATGATCTGCTATAAAACTGTAATTAGTTTTTAGTAAAAAAAGTTCTCGTTAGGCATTACCTACAGGTATGGTTGTTTATTATTGCTGTTACAAGCAAGTGATACGGCATTAAACAAAAGCGTAAACTAAGAATATATAGGCTGCTTTTATTTCTAACTGTTGACTTGCTGCTCAGTGATCTTCTTGGCCAGGGTGAGGTTTTGCTACAGCAGAGTCTCTTTATGTAGCCATATAAAATTTTAGTACTGGACAAATTACTGTACATTTTTAGTGTTTTCTTCTGTGTGTGTGTTTGCATGAAATAAAAAATATGAGTGTAGTATCCTCGGGAAATGTAAAGTCAGTTCTAAAAGGAATCTTCAGGTGGCTTTATATCTCTCTACATAAATGTGCATTTTCATAGAAAATTTACTCAAATCTCATAAAGTGTTAAATTATGTGATTTCAGGACCATCTTTAGAATGTCAGAAGTAACTAGTTAAATTGTGGTTGGTGGGATCGTTGCCTGTTTTGTTACTAGCATAAAATATATCGCGCCTTTACCATTTTTCAGGCCAGAGTGCTTTGTATGCCTGCGGCACGGGTGAGCCACGTCAAACGCAGCATCCCGATCCGTGGGGCCGCTGCTGCGACCGCAGCCATCGTTCTGTCAAATTAGTCCGGGTTTTTCATTGAAAAATCTAAGCCCTTGAAAGAACAAAGTTTGCTTCTCCAAATGTGTGCTTTTATTTTGGTGCACAATTTTAAAGCGTGGCCGGCACGCAGAGCCCCTCGGCACCAGCCGTGGCGCGGGGGACGCACAGCAGGGTTTCTCCTGGAGATTCAGTAGGTGACGTGGGGGAGTCTTCAGGAAATAAAAGGTCCACCCTGACTTTCCGGATCTTGGTTGGATTGTTTAACTTTTAAAATGTTGCACAGGATTTTCTCCAGGCAGACCCAGTTTAGACATAGAGATAAACTGATTAATTTATGCAAAAATACTGGTATTGTTTGTAGCTAGCTGCTTACTCTTTTTTTTTAATTGGTGCAGTTAGAGCATTGCTAATTATGAGTGACCTTTTTTAATGCAAGGATTTTTTTCAAATTTAAATATATTTTTGAGGATTATATGCCAGTGTTCCAAAGTTGAATACTTTTAAATTTAAAGCAGAGAATTTAACAGCTGGAGGTCTAATCCATTAATTTTAACAAGCTGACTTTCTTAATACTTCAAAGAGAGCATCTTGGATGCTGCTGCTTTGCCTCTTCCCTCCAACACCCCTTCTCTAGCATTTATGTTCCTCTCATCTCACAAATGACAAAAGCGTACGTACAAGGCAAGTGCATTTTCTTTAGTTGATGTCATCAGTGGCAAGTCTTGATGGTCCAGACATGTACTCCCTATGTGTTGTGCTTCTTGTCTGTACATTAGTGCAAGAAATTTTGCAGTTGCTGCTTTTCTGGTCGTGGTGGTCCCCTCGTTTGAGGAGCAGTTGGCTGAGGGAGCAGGACTATGCTCAGGGTGTTTGTTTGCAGCAGCCGTGGTGCGCGTCTTGCTGTGGAGAGGCTTCCTCTCCATGGGAAGGAAGGAAGGAAGGAAGGAGCGAGCGCTCCTGCGGGAAGGAAGCAGCGCTGCCCCACGCCGGCTGCCACGCAAGGAACTTCTTCCAAGTTTGGGTTTGCATCTCTCAGGCGGTAACTGCTGCATTGTAAGCCTATACTAAAGGTTTCTCTCCCCACAATGCACACACATATCAGCCATTTGCTCCCGAAAATGAACAATTTTTGCTCTGAATACTTCACTTTTGCTGAAGCTCTAGTTATATAATTACTTTTAGTTTTAATTTTAGCAAATCTGCCTTTGTATTATTTTAACATAAAAATGTAGTTCATGATATTGCATGCTCTACATTTTTAGTAAGTTTTGAGATTTGTCTAAAGAAGCTTTTTTGGTTTGGTTAGCAGAATTCTGGTTACATTTAAGTGCTGTGTTGATTGATTTTGCATTAAAATAAGTAGTTATTTGAGATTAAACAGAGAAACAATGTCAGTATGAGCCCAGAAGAGCTATGCTGGGTGCCCTAGTGCAGACTGCAGTACCACAGGTTGCTCTTCAACCTGTGTCTAATGACTAAATTGCCCACACTTGTGAGTATTTATTTTCTTTTCTGTTTGGCGTTTCTGAAAAGCTGCATGAGGAGAGGGCTGGTTTTTTTGTTTTTTCTAAACTTCTTAGTGTGGCTTCGACAGCTAGGCCTTTAGGACTTGATACCCATGATCCCGGGAAAGCTTTTAATTAGTCAGTAGTTAGGAGCTAGTGTTTTTATGTGGTAAGGTGCATATTTTCAGAGTTAAGTCTGCATTTAATTAATTCTGTGAAAAAATATTCATAAAATGTGAGAAAGAATTTGTATTGCTAATAGCACAATCCTGCTGAGAAAGGATAGGTAGCTGGAAAGCAGCCACTTGTAAGGTAAGGAAAAATTTAAAACACTTTATATCCTAATTAAGCATATATTCTAATTTAAATTGCGAATTTTAATTTGCCATGTGAAGCAAGTGCACGACCCCCCTGGGAACAACCGCAGCCTTCCTCCCGCCGCGTTGCCCTTGCTGAAAACGGGGTTTAAAAGAAGGGAATGGCTCGGTTTGAGAAACATTCCCTGGAACGGTGTGAGCGGAACGCAGGCTGATGGGGCGGGCGGGCGGCGTCCTGGGGCAGCTCAGGGTCCCCTCCCCAGGGAAAACCTTTACTGCCTTTTTCTTTCTTTCTTTCTTTCTTTTTTTTTTTTTTTTTTGGGGGGGGGCATAACATTCTTGTACAGTCATGTTTTAAGGCCTCCTGGTCTTGAGGAAGAGACCTCATAAAAAGTAAGGGCCGGTGGTAGCTCAAAGATACTGCAGGATGGGAACAGAGGCCTCACCGCGGGCGGGCGCCGTGCGTGTCCCGTGGCCAGGCCGGTGTCGGGCCGCGAGGCTCCTGACGGGGTGGCGCGGTGGCTCCAGCGGCGCTCGGGCACGTCCAGGTGCTTATGTCCGATTTAAATCACAGGGCAGGCGGTATTAGAGCCTCACTCCATTATTATTTTTATTACCGAAGCTTGTATCTCTTGTGCCATAAATCGCGGCCTTGCTCTGGAGCGGCGGGGACGTGGGCAGCAGGGGTGTGCGGACAGGCCCAGCGGCCCTTCCCGGGAGCTCCGCAGCGTGGCATCCCTGTGAGCAGAAGGGCCGCCACGGGGCCGGGGCCGGGCCCGGGTGGGCACAGGGGCTGGGTGGGCACCAGGGCCGGGGCGGTTTCCGGCGGGGTGGGGGCAGTGTCACCCCGACAGCCCTCGACGCGCCGGGCGAGTCCTGCGCGCACCGCTAACGCCGCAGGTCGCCCTGCGTGCGAGACACTCGTCTAACTTCTTACGGTCAGTGCCAAAAGTCTTTTTCATCTGGCTTTTGTTAGCTTTATTTAATTCCAAAATGTGACACACGCCTGCACGCGCCTCTGCCCACCCCCTCCAACATGAAGACCCAAATTTCAGCCCGAGGATGATTTTGAGGGCCAGATAGCTCTAGAGAGGAGCCTATTGTTCGTACCCTGCAACAAAGAATCCACCATGAGTGTGATAAAAATCACCGTGATCTCCCAGACACTGATTCTCAAATACTTTAAAAATAGTAATATCATTTGAAGTGCAGCTGGTATTTTAAGGCAGAACAGATTTTATTGTTGCTGGATATAGGGTCAAACATTTGCAACACATACTTGATTAAGAAAAGGCAACAGAAACACAAGTACTTTTTTGAAGATAAAATCAGTAAGATTTTTTTTCTTGGATGCCGTAATCCCTTTTTCTACCTCTAAATATAGGCACATGCTGTTCTTTTCATGATGGGAGGAACAGCCAGCATCCCATCTCCTTGTGCTCCCTGTGCAACTCCTGAGCTTGGGAGGCCGAGGAGGAAAATCAGACTGTTCCCAAGACAATGAAAGGCTCGTGCTAGCTATTTTGAGATGGGAAAACTACCAAAAATAGAGAGAGAGAGAGAGAGAGAGAGAGAGAGAGAGAGAGAACAGCAAACCCCTTCTTCATTCTGGATCTTTTTTTCCCCTAATCGTTATTTTCAGTCCATAGGAAGCTTCGTTACATGAATTTTTAATTCATTGTAGCTGTCTACAAAATGGGTGTAAATTTAGATGTCTGTAAAGCTGCGCTGGGAGGCCGAGCAGGCGTCACATGAGAAGCCCCGGTGATCTGTGCAGTGAGCCCCGGTTCTCCGCTTTATCCTGTGCGTGCAGAGTAGAGCAACGCACTGTGACCAGGAGGTACGTCCTGCAGACCAGTCACGTTAATTGATTCATTCCCCATTCATTCGTGAGTTCACTTTTTTAGCTGAGATTCTTTTAAGAAATGAACATGCTAATTTGCTGCTCCTCAAAGCCATGGATGGAGGGAAGGTTTGTTGTCATCTGGGCTCGGAATTCTTTCATACGGCTTATGAATGTGCAGCTTGAATTTCCTTGCTGCTGGTGGCCTGCTATGAATCTTGCTTTATGGGCTGACAAACCTAGCTTTAAAAATGTGTTTTGGGGGGAGAAAGCAATTAAGTTTTAGTCCAAATAATTATCCAAAGCCACTTTTATTTTGAATTATTTTTTAAACCAGTTTATAGAAATGATTCTGAAATATTTCAGTCACAGAAAAGAATAAATTTGAAATCTTTACCTAGAATCAGACAGATTTCAACTGCAGGAGCTGGAAAAAAGATACAGTTTGGGAGACTGTGGTACAATTATGCTTTTATGTCTACCTATTAAGTTTAATGAAGGGTTGGTTGCTGGCCTTAAATTCGGAAAGAGCTTAATGTAAAGGCTAAAACAGAAGTAGTTTCCTGTAATCACTTTGCAATGAGGAGCTCAGCTAGGTGGGGGAATAAAAGCTACGCACTGTCCAGCGCTGTGACCGTAACCGCTGCACTTTGTACTTCTGTTTTCAGAGATTAATTACGTTACACTAATTGTCAGAAATAAGTTTTAGAAAGCCAGCACAGAAAAAAAATGAAGAGGTGAAGAATGTCAAGTGACCAGCGCCTAGAAAGCTCTGACTTCTTTTGTGAGTCCTATTACATTATTTTGAGGATTTTTTTTTTATGAACACCGATATACTGTTTTGTTTTTGTGTTTGTTAGAGTTCGATATTCTTAATGTTAAGCCTTGGAATTACAAAAAAAAAAAAAAAAAAGAATTTCATGTTGGCCTTTAATTCTGTCGGCTGAGGCAGTCCCAGGAAGACGTGGTCCTACAAGCTCGCAGCTCGTTTCGCCCTTCCTTGCTGCTTGTTCTTGTTGCCTTATGTAAATATACGAGGTAACCTTGATCATGGTGTCAACTGTTTAAAATTATTGTTTCGATTGTATTCAGTTTGAAATTATAGGAAACTCTGTATGGAGAAATGAGTGTTCGTTTATGATGATAAAAATAGTTTTTCATCTTCTAAATTTTTTTCTTTTATTGCATGTGGTAGAAACCCTTGCAGAGCCTTCTGCGCTCGCAAAGCCGCCGTATTTCACTCTCCGCAAGGCTGAGACTCGGCCTGGAAAAGGGGAGGAAAGGCCCAACCTTTTCTCTTCCCTCAGGAAAGGAAAAAAAAGAATGTGTTTTATTTCTTTCTCTCCCTTAAAAACTTGGTTGAACACCTTTAAGATTTTTTTTCCTTCCTTTTCCTACCACCTTTTAAGACCTACTGCACTGTCCATTTCTCCCGTTCTGAGTGTCTTCTTTTGCAGGCTCTTTTAATGGGTTCTATTCGGGATGTTTTTGAAGCCTGCTCCTGCCTTCCGCTGTGGTCTGGCCCAAATCGTAATGTGAGAAGTTCCCATTACTGAGCTGTAAAAGAATACTGTAAATGGGTTATGCAGAAAAAGCCATTTAGATAAAAATGCAATTTTCCCTTCTACATACACTGCTAAGAATTAATAGCACATTCTTTCTAAATGGGTACTTCTATATTATATTTTCACCCTAATGAAATTCTTTCCAAAACAGGAGTGTTTCATTTAAAATTTTAGAGGAAAATTCATCTGTCTTTATTGTCAGTGATCCTCTCCCCCCTTAGTGAAATCCTGCTGAAAAGACGATTGTAGGCTATCCTGGTACTTTCTGGAAAATATACGACAGGTTCAAAGGTGTGTTTCAAGCAGTATCACCATTTGCCTCCCCTTTCCTTCCACAGGATGTAAGTTATTGGGCATTTCTTATCCCTGCGATTTCACATCTGATTTGTGCTTTTTGATTGAATGATCTCTATGTCGATTGTGCTCTGCTGGCTCTGCTAGAGTACTCAGCCTGTGGCCACAAAGCAATGAAGACATTAATATGTCACTTACCAAGTCATTTTTGCAAGAAATACTACAAAAGAGAGAACTGCCAAACCCAAAGGTTAGGTGGCTTCTCTGTGGCCTCTACCTTTCTCACCCTGGTGAGAGGTCTGGGAAATAATCTGTCATTTTAATAAACCTCCGGTGGGGATGCTGCGCCCGCACGCGCTGCTATCTCCCAGAACGACTTAATGTTTTGCCAAAACACAACCGTTTATCTGAAGTATCTTTCAGATTATTTTGAATAAACAGCTTTTCTCTAGGAAGCACATAAATGCCTACTTAAAAACAGAAAGAGGGAATGCGATGTGCTAGCAATGAACCTGAGGAGGGAGGCCTCGATCCGCCCGGTCTGCCCGAGAGCTGTGCGTTTGGGTGGGAATTGGTCTCAGTGGGGCACAGTGTTTAGGAACTTGACCCAGTCTGAAGGTAGCACATGGAGCTAATTTGGGGTGGCAGTAATTTCTTCCTCTCTGCAGTGTTAGTATTTTCTTGCTGTTTTCTTTTTAGAGCAATTATATCACAAACAGGCCCCGATGTGTTGCTGTCATTGACTCGGGCCTCATGCAGTCATGGGTCATTAGCTTGTGCATGTGAAAGCCAAGGTATTTTTTCTTCCCTCTGACAGTTTTTCTCTGCGCTAGAAGGAGCAGCTCTCTGATACGAGTGAGTAATGGTGATTCTTGCACCGAGGCAGGTATTGGTGAGGCAAGCAAGCACATTTGGGGCAGAACAGTCTTTCCAGTGAGCAGACAATGGTCATAAAACACTAGTCAGGCTACAGAAAATCAAAGCTTTTTAACTATCTCCTTTTTTTTAATAAAAGAGTTTTAATATAACAGTGAGAACAAAACAATATTGTAGGAATAGGACTAACAGAAAGACTCCTGCTTTAAGCAGCTATTCAGTGCTGATTTGCAGTGGGAAAATGCTTTTATTAAATAAATCGTTTGTGTTAGGAAAATAGTACTCTTAATGTTTAAGAAATGAATGGGCATTGATAGATGCCCCCCCACTCTGCCCTGACCTCTCTTTGCTCTCAGATAAAACCTGACTTAGTCCCTGAGCTGCCCCTTGCGCAGCTTTAGGGAAACTTGTCTTTGAGGGACTCTCCTTGCTTGGGATGCCCTCCAAAACATGAAATACAGGAAGAACATAAGGCCCTATGTTATCAAGGCGGCTCTGATGCTCACAAAATGACTATGGGACTTATGTCACTAATACTGCTTGAAAATGTGGATTTTGGACCTCTTAGTTAAACCCCAAATCTAGCCAGCATGTTGCAGACACCCTGTCATTGAGGTTTCAGTGCCTTCTTTGTCCAACTCCCGCTTCCAAGTGTGTGTTCCAAAGCTCTGCTCCTGCTTAACTGCAGGCAGTAAAAACATTGCTGCTCACTTAAATGTTATGTGAACACAGTCAAATAAAGGATGAAACGGGGTTCTTGTTAGTCTGTATTTGTTAGTTTGTTTATAAGGTTGGGGAGGAAACATAAAGTAAACATTCTTGAAAGTTATTGTAAGCATTTGTCACCTAGTTAAGTTTAGATAGAGTCCAAATAGTCAAAATATGCCTGATCACCAGCTATGTGCACTCCACAGTCAGAAGACTAGAAATACTCCATTTTGGTGCAGCCAGTGTTTTGACAAACTTTAGCATTTTTTCTGTTTGGGAGGCCAGCAGAGCTTCGTTAAAAATCAATCTTTTCCAAAAGCTGGAGGAAGCAAATCTGTCCTGCAGGGCAAAAAGAGTCCTGGCTCCATTTCTAGCAGCCTTGTCACTGAAACGTGCTTCTAGCCACCTGAAGAAGTTTGTTACACCCTGGATTTGCCTTCCTGCCTGTTTTCTGCATATTATTTGCAAAGAAATAAACTGTGTCAATAGCTTTTTCCCCCTACCTACTGATTTGCAAATTACTGGGAAATGGATCACAGAATTCCTGAATTCATTATTCAAAATATATTCTCAAACTTATTCAGCAAATAGTTATCAGTTTGCATACTTAAAATTGAAAGCATTTGTGACTTTCAGTTTATGCTGATACGTTGCTCGTCACTTTGCTTCCTTTCTGACTCTTAATTCAACGGTACTGGTTGCAAACTATTTTTGCAAGGGGTATTTATAGTCAGTGAGTCTTCTGTGACTACTTACAGCTGTCCTCCAATAGTCTTCCAATCAAAAAACAGAAAAATACTATTCTCCTGGTTATATGGGTTACGTAATAGCTATATATTCAGTCAAAAAAGCTCCTTTTTGTAATTCACTTTTTTTTGTGAGTCACAGGAGTCGTTCAGTGCAGGTTGCACATCAGGAGTTTTCCAGGCAAATATGCAATTCCCTGGAAGCAAATATTGAGAATTTAAATATTCCAGTATAGTTATTTGCAACTTTGTAGTAATGTTGATTCTTGAGGTTTGGTATGGAATGAAATTAAAATATCCTACAATAATTATTGCTCCAAGTAACTCTCGGAAGCAAGTATTTCTGAATCCTTAGAGTCTGCTTTCTTATTTTTGGTACTTGACAATGTTTGGGATAGTGCACAGTGTAATACCAAGTATGATATTTTTGTGCCTCGGAAGTGCTCTGGAGCCCTGGTGGTGTCAGAGCCGGTTGTGCTGCAGGGCAGAACCACGTGCAGATGCCGAGATCCTGGGCAGGTGACGTTCAGGGAACGTCCGTGCACAGCTCGGAGGCTCCCCCTGCTCTGCAGGTGGCAAAAATGCCTGCTGTGCCCGAGTCCCGGGTCTTGGACAGCCATTTTATGGGAAGCGTGGAGCTCGCAGTCGTGCAGGGAAGGAGGAGAGCAGGCCGCTGGAGGCTGCGCGCGGCGCTGCGCGCACCGGGCCGGCTGCCCTGCACGCCCAGCCCCGCCAGCGCTGCGGAGGCACCACCGCTTGTTTGGGCGCTATTCGGACCTGGCAGGCACGTTGCGTGTGAGCTTGTGCGTTTAGCATAGGTTGTTACGGGGAAAATCTGGATGGCTACTGTTTCTATTCTAAAAATGCCAAAAAACTCCTCGTCTTCAAAGCTACTGCTGTTACAACAATTTTCTCTTTGAACACGTCAAGATTCTGACTTTGATTTTATGCTAGATTTGTCTCTTGTCTTTGAAGCATAATGATTTTTTGGAGTAGACAGATATGTTTTTCAGTTCAACACATTCTTCCTCCAGTACAGGAGTTCTTTAAAATAAGGCTATGTTGAAAATAGATACTTAAGAATACAAATGGGCAAGAAAACAACTGCTTTCAGTTTATTTTTTCTGACTTTTTTTAAAAAATTGATATGAAATATAGTTTTCTTCTTATATTTTGTCAAAATCTCAATGATTTTTTTTTCTCCCCCCTCTGTTTTGCTCTGGATTGTGTAGAAATGATTATGTCAAAGATTTGCAAAGATTTTTGACTGGTAGAGTAAATCTGTGCAATTCTATCACCACTTAATTCAGCATTGAGAAGTTTTGGAAAATAGAACGAAAAAGCAGGAGTAGAAAACTGGATGATGCTCATTCTGTTATAGACAGGAAAACTAGACTCTTCCGTGTTGTGTACGATCGTCCTCTGTAGTGGGGAAGGCTTTAGAAAAGCCATGTGGGGGAATGATGTGGGAGGAGATAAGAAAAAAATCAAAATCCATTAGGAATCATTTTTATGCTTGGTGAGAGAGGGTCAAAGAGGAAAGCCTGAGCTTTGGCCAACCTGAAAGAAAGAAAAAAAGAGAGAAATCGAGTTTGTTTGACGGAAACAAGTGAGTCCCTGCAAGGGTCCCGGCAGCGTCCTGGGCCCGAGCGGAGGCGCCGGCAGCGCCTGCTCGGTGCGGTGCCCGCCAGGTCCTGGGGCAGGGATGAGGCAGGAGCTGCGGGAAGGGCGGCCTGCAGCTCGGAGCAGACCCCTCCCGTGGGGAATGGGGTTCCCTGCACCTCGGAGCGCGGTCCGCTCCGCGGCGCTGCCAGAGCACGTGGCTCCACGTGCTGGTTCCCTGGCGGGCCTGGTGCAAACGAATCGAGCGATAGTGTCCAAATTAAGGTTTGCTGGTTTGATTTCCTTTGATTAAATTCCTCGCCACAGTGTTTGTAAATCCCAGTCGTGTTTTTGAATGGGCATTTGTTCCCTTGTGTTTTGTAAGGCAAACAGTAAAAGGCCCCACTGTATCTTTAAACTTGAGGATCTTCCAAGCCTTCCTAGCAGGGGGAGAAGGGGGAAGGGACCCGTGGCTCCCAGGATTAATGGAAGGGCCGGGTCTTGCCTGGACCGGGGCCTTCCTGACAAACGCCACCCCCTGCCTGGGGCTGGCCGCTATTATTTAATCATGGCTGTTAAAAGAAATCAGAGAAATCTTTCCTTTCTCCTGTCCCTGTCTTGCGTTTCTCGTCCTCCCAACCTGTTTGTTTGTGTACGGTTGGGTTTGGTTGGGTTTTGTACGTCAGTGCGAAGCCGAGTGGAAATGTCAGGGGTCAGACTGCAGCCGGCAGGGGAGCGCAGCCCAGCAGCAGAAACCCGAGCCGCGTTCCGGGGACGCTTAACTCTTTCCAGCCCCGGCGCCCTCCTGCCGGAGAGGAGAGGCCGTGGAGGCCGCCGCGGCCGAGGCCCCGGCGCTGCCGCAGAGCCGCGTTCGGCGTCGCCTCCGTGGGCCCCTTGGTGCTGGCTGCTGGAGAGCTGGGGGCCTGCAAGGTGCCCGTCTTGGCAGCTGCGTCTGCACCTCGCAGAGGGAGGGAACGGCGAGTAACGTGTGGTCGTGCCGTACGGCGCTGCTGCTGCTCTGCCCGTCCTGCTGAACACGCCGTCCATCCGCCAGGGATGGAATGCTGCTCTGTGAGGGCGCCCTGCTCAGTGCAGCAAGCCTTGCAGTTGACCACTTAGAAGATACCTAACAGCCAGCCTCTCTTGCTCTTGAAGCTCTTGAGTTAAGAATAAGCGGGCTTATTCAGTTAGCAAGGCACATGCAGCCTGGTGGCTTCATGTGCAGAAGTCCTAGCTGGCCACCGGTGGCTTTTTGGGGCTCGGTGGGTTTCGGTCGTGTGGGTCACGTTGTGCAGAGAATGAAGCGTGTGAGCCCACGCTGGAGTGCACGTTGTTCGTTCGCCCGCTGGCTGCTCTGCACTTGTGTCGCTGCAGGGCCAAGGGCTGCTCGAGATCCAAGTCGTGCCTAGTTTGCTAGAGCAGCCTAAGTGCGAGCAGCGCCCTGCCGGAGACGGTTAAGGGTGAGGAGGTCAAGGATAGTCCTTAGGCTGCTGCTTGGCAGCTTCTTCCTATCTGCTGTGCTTTAGGCAGTGCTGGGCTTACTGCAGGTTGTGTATCTCGAGCTAATGGGCCCTTCTGCACAGCACAGCGTGAAGCGACGCGGCTGCGGGTCCTGCCGGCGAGCGTGGCCCGGGGACACGAGTCTGTGCGCGGGGGCCTCGGCCTTGCTGGTTTCCTACCAGTTTTATGAAGGTGTTGCTAAGCCTGTCGTTTCCTGCAAGAGCGCGTGCATGGGAAGTTTATTGAGCTGTTGCCTAATTAGGCCACCCCCACAAAGTTATTTCATGCTACATAACTACCTCTCATAGCGGTGATGAATGTGCCAAAGCAACGTGCTCTCTTTTAGCTGCTGTGGGTTAATTGATGGTATCATTTGTGCCCAGAAGAATGAGGCCACTCGTGCTGGTCACTGACGGGCTGCCCTGTGCAGAGCGCCAGCTCTGCGCGGCCTCCCCGTGGTCTCCGTGGCCGCTCCGTTGCGCCGCTGCACGACCTCGGCTCCCCAGGACGGCGCAGTCACCTCCGCTTTCCCCGCACGCGCTCGGAGCAGCGTCGGGGCTCCTGGCGCTTGGTGCTGTCTACGTGCAGTGCTTGCTCTAAGGGATCCTCCTCCACCGCTCACTGCTCGCTTAGTAAATGAGGAGTAATGGGATGTTAGAGCCCAGCGCAGCTTTTGTGAGAGACGGCAAAGTGAACTTCAGGGCTTGTATGTACAAATCCGTGCTTAAATCTGAAGCTGAAATTGCTGGGGTCATAAGTCACAAGAGTGCAAGGCCCATATTTCAGCTTCAGATCTGAAGGTGAGGCTGTGTTTTAGTGGCCCATTTTGTGAATTTACTGGCCTTTGAAACTTCCCAGTTAATTTTCAGTGGAAGCAGTGGAAGGGTGTGCATCCTCGGCTTCCATGCCGGAACAGCGTGTGCTCCTGATTCGCTGCTATTCTGAGGATTTCATGAAGATTCTCCACGGTGATAAGAGAATCGGAAGACAAAGATGTGCTTATATGTTTCTTATGCCAACAGTGACACTCTGAGGCTTACCTTACAGTGCCGAGTGGGTACTTTCTTTTAAGGTAAATTTCTCTAACTCCTATTCCACCTTCATATGGCTTCTGGGGATTTTTTGTTTTCCCTTCGTGTAGATTTAATTTGAAGACAGTTTGTGCAAAGCAAAACCGCAGTCCTACATCAGATTTATGACCTGCAGCTGACTCATCCCACCTCCCTTCTGCTGCCTATGGCTGTTCATGAATGGGCTCGACCCATTATTTTCTAACATTGTTTTCATCTCTCTTTGTAGCCTAAATCAAATATTGGGTATGGTAAAATTGGGGATTTTTATGTAGCAGAAGAGATCTGACAAAAACTGACCTAGGAAGTGCTTCTTGAGTCTACAGCGTCAGATCCTGATGTGATTTGCAAACACCTAAATGTTTTCCAGCAATAGATTTTGACCCTTCTTTAACAAACTTCAACTTCTTGACAAGTCTGCTTTTTTTTTAAAAAAAAAAAAGTTACTTTCCATAGAATCCTTAGAAAAGGTCCATGAGCTACCAGCAATTTGTAAATCATTTTTTGAAAACCATTATTTGGAAAACGGTTATTTTTGGAGAGTTCTGTCCTTGCTTTTTGTGTCCGTGGCAGCGGGTGCATGGAGGAGCGTCCGGTTGTGAACTGCCTCTGCAGAGGCCTGGGGAGACCTGGGCTTTTCTCTTAGGTCTCTGGTTTAACTTTATCCTTACTCCATTTCTGCTCCAGTGAAATGCATCAAACTCCTCATTTTAGGAAGACTGTTTGCTACAGTCCTCACACATCAACCTCTTCTCTTGGGAAAACAAATGACAGTGGAGATATGCAGGAGAAATGTGGTGTGTGCAGTGCAGTGCTGTGAACTGAGGAGCCAAAGGAGCTGGATGCCATTTCCTCCTGCTTACGCTGTGCCTGCGGTGAACGAAAGCTGCGTTTTCACAAATATCCTTGAGCTGGCGTGGTTGGCCCCGGAGTGTTGGTGTGCGTTATCACTGCTTCTTGGTGTGCAGCACCCCAGATGTGCGAGGATCGGGAGCGAGCGGCTTTGCCCGTGGCAGTTTTGCAGTGTGATCTCTGGGAATTGTGAGTTGTGGTTAGGGCAGAGGCATCCGCAGGAGCTGCGGGCTGGTTTGGGGCGGGACGGGGGGCGTTGGGATGGGAAGGGGCAGCCGGAGGCCGGGGCTCCGCGGCCCCTTGAAGAGGCGCCCCAGTCTGCAAAGGGCCCGCGGTGTCGAAGCCTTCTCCTCGCAGGACACTCACAGAAATGCATTCTGAACACGGGCCTAACGAATACTCATTTAATTGTCGTCCTGAAGCTCAGCGACTACAAACAAAATTCTTTGAAGGGAATCTTTTCCTTTCATTCTGTTTTCACTTCATTTAAGGAAAATAGAGATTTCCATGTATAATGTGCAGGACTTAAATATCCTACTTAGTGTTGTCATTTCTATATTTTCCCAGCAATTATGTAGAAGCTGTTGCACAAATCTGATGAGAGAAAGCTGGAATTTGCATGTTTCTTCCTCTCTTTCGCTCTCTGCATAATCACCCTCTATTCATTGCCTTTACAAACTCCATTAATACACCCACTTTTCCTGCCAGTGTGAGTGGGCATTTCAGCGCTATTTTTGGAGGCTTATTCTGTGTATTGGAACCCGCATTAGGCTGAAGGTAATATTAGTACTTTTAACCTGCGTGTCCTCAAAAAGAAATGAGCTGCAGCAAGGCTTACGAAAATGATACAACTACTTCTAGGATGAATTAGACCGTTAAAGTAAATATTGCTCTTGCAGTTACCATCCTCTGGCTGGGATTCAAGCTAGTGGTGGTGGTGCAGCGGGCCGAGCAGAGCGCGGGCCGAGCTCGGAGGCGCTGCTCGTTGTTGAACGTGCTTCCAAGGGGCTCCGCAGCGGGAGCGGTACGAGGCGCCGGGAGGCCTGGGCAGGGCGCGGGGCGGCAGGGCGCTCCGGAGCAGCGGCCCCTCCGGAGGGGCCTCCTGCAGCGGCGGCTCCGTGCGGCTCCGCTCCGTGCCGGGCTCCGGCGCTGCTCCCGCCGGGCTCCCTGCTGCGTGTCGGGCTGCCCGCACAGAGCAGAGCGGGCCAGCGCAGGGCCCTGGGCTTCTGGGCTGTCCTGACACAGCACTGAGCAGTGCCCAGGAGCTGGGTGTTCTTACATGAACTCACATTTGACACTTCTGGATGACTTCAGAGGAGTCAAAGAAATCTTCTTTGAATCTTGTAAAAAGCCTTTGATTTGCTCGTGCATCCTGGATAGCAGGAGATGGATTCTGCATGGCCTAGAGTTGTTCACAAAGCTGCCGTGTGGTAATTTGCATGTACATGAAACAAGTTTGCAACTGTTGAGTACAAAAATCAGCATTTTCTTACTCATCATGGGTGCGTGGGTTGTTATCCTTGGTGAAAATAGGCTCAAAGCATTTCGTTAGTGCAAGCGAGTGAAGTACAGCAAGAGCAGAGAAAACGGGAGATCAGTCAGCCAATATTCCCTCCTCCTGGGGAGTTCACCTTTCCTGTTAGGTGCAGAAGGCAGGGACAGGGAGATGGAGAAAGCCGCGCTGGCTGGAAGGGGCACGAGGAGAGGCCCTGGCAGCCCTGCTGCTGCAGCGCGGGGCAGTGGAGCCAGGCGGGAGGGCGCGCGGGAGCGACGGGCTCCTCCAGCAGGAGTGGAAGTGCTGGGCTGGGCACCTGCCCAGAGCCGCCGTGAGACACGCGAGGTGCTCCAGGAGCAGCCACGTCCCACGGGCCCTGCAGAACCGGGGACAGAACCTGCAGAACCGGGGACAGAACCTGCAGAACCGGGGACAGAGGTGCAGAGCTGCTGGGCAGACCTGCTCGGGAACGGCCCGGCTCCCAGCGGGGTCTGCCGGGCGGGCTCTGCAGCCCCGGGGTCTCTTCCACGCAGCAGTTTTCTCTGATCGGCAGGTGTTTCACTGGCTTGGAGAACAGCCTGTGTTTTCTTACAAACCTGCTGTTTGCACAGTGTTTATGCACTTCTGTAAATGCAGCCGTGGAGAGAGGCTCTAACGGCCTGGGGAATTGGTGGAAAGGGAGAAGAACAGGATAGCTGTGAATTCAGATGCGAGCTGAGCCCTGGAAACTACTTCAGAGCTCCCTGTGGATTTACCGGCTTCCTACCAGTATCGCACGAATGTCAGGAGAGGTGAATGGGCTGTGGTGGCTGTGCTATAATTCCTGGACAGCCGTTTGTTTTCCTTTGGAACCATCCACAGTGCCTTGCACGTTGGTTTGCTGGGCTTGGGTGGTGGTCGTGGGCAGGATAACGCGGAGCTGCGCGAGTCGAAAGCAGCGCCTGCCACTGTCGCTCATGATGATCTGGCTCTCACAAAGTCTTTTATTAGGTGGGAACTAAAATCCCCTAAATTAGCCCCTTCCAAGGGCTCAGGCAGAGCCTCACCGTGTGGTTTGCGTGTTTTGCAGCAAACCAGCAAATGTGTTAAACTGAAAAGAGGAACTGAAAGTAGCTGAAAGAGGGAAGGATGTGAGTGAAAAACAGTTCATAGCCCCCTTTTCACTTACTCCTTCCCATATGCACCTAACAGGGGGAAGAAACTGGTTGTACTCCAAGGTACAGAGATTTTTCTAGAGAACTTTAGGTTTCTCCAGCCTGACACCTGGCTTTGCTTCTGCTCAGTCATTGGATTGTAAAGTAATTTAATAATAGCTTCCAGAGAAATAGATGGGCATAGGCTGCTTTCCTCTGAACATGTCCCTCTTCCATGGCAAGTGAGAAGCCAACTGGAGAATTCTGTGTTTTCCTCCTTGCTCTTGCCCTCCTCCCCCTTGATGGAAAGAGCACGGTTTTTCAATGGCCGTGTCTCTTTCCTCCCCTAAGCATCCTTCATTCTGCGTCTCCAAGGTCAGGCTGCGTGCGCCCTTATCGCTGCCCCTTGCGCTGCTCGGCCGTGGGTTTTGTGCCTGGTGATGTTTCCAGCAGTCAGCTCCGCCACGCCAAGAGGTCGGGAGCACCGTCAGGCAGTGCCCGGGCAGCACAAGGCGCCAGCCCCTCGGCAGCTCCCTGCGCAGCGCCCATTCTCACTGTTCCCGCTGGGAATGTGGGCACGGAAGGAGGTCGAGGGAGGAAGAAAGACAAATACACATTCACAGCAAGCATTCCGTGCCTCCTGTTATCTGAATTCTGTGCGAGCGGCGCGTGCTGATAGAGCCCCATGCCAGCCCAGAGACCACTTAGAGCAAAATAAACATCTTTGCAGCATGGTCTGATAGGTGCTCCCTTTAGAGTGGCAGGCACCTCCAATTAATCATCCCTTGTGTGGAGGCGGCGGCTTTGGGGATGGAGGAGGCTGCCAGTGCGCTGGGCTGCCTGCGGGCCGGGCGCTGCCGGCGGGCCGGGCGCTGCCTGCGCCGGGCTGCAGCCCCACGCACGGGCAGCCTCGCCGCCCTGCTCGGGGCGGGACGTCGTGTCCGCCCGCAGCAAGGGCGAGCGCCGCAGCGAGCCAAGCGCCCGGTTCGGCCGGGCGGGATAGATGGGCGCCGTGGGACAGCGCACAGCGACGTGCGCGCGTTTTGCACTGAGGAGCCGCCCATCCTTGGTGGGTAAAGGCTTTTCTAGTGTGGCTCAGCTGGTATAACGATTCTGAGGCTGCATCTCCACGGTAAATCTGTGGGCTCACTGAGCCCAAAGACTTCTTGAAATGTTGGTGAATGAGATGTGACCCGCGCTCCGGGGTTGAGACGCGGCGCACGCTGTCCCTGTTCGCTTCCTGTTTAACCTGTGCTCATCGTTATGAGCCACGGACTTGATCCGTTCATCTTCATAACTGCATAAAATGTTGTGCTTTTGTTAAATCCTCTTCATATTGAGGAGACTCATATTGTGACTTTACACATTTTATGGGCTTTGAAAATAGCACAAGCTACCCAAAATAAATGAAGTGCAAGGAGATTTCTGTGCTGGAGCAGGTTAGGGTCTTCATTAGGTGCCAGCAGTGGCCCGGTGCTGTGCAGGATCTGGAGCTGCAGACAGTTGTCAGAAGACAGAAATGATCCATCCAAAGCTGGGTACAGGATGCCAGAGGGGAAGAAAACTGAAAATGGTGCAAGGTTTGCAGAATAAATAAGGCAGGTCGCTTATTTCTTTGTATTTGCAGATGAATGCAGCGTATGCTTCTGTGCTCCGGAAAATACCTTTATCCAGGATTTTATCAGTGCTGCTCTGGTGAGGGAGGAGACAGTTCATTTGTTTGTAAACACAAATGCACTGGTTGTGTTTCAAAAGCAGCATTTTAGGAGTAAATTAATCTGTGGCGACTAGGTCCAGTGTGCAGAGAAACATGAAATGTTTTCAGACCTTATTTTCCTTGAAAACTGAAAAAGATGATTCTGTAGTGTGTACAATTGCAGAGCTATGTGCCTGAACCAATATGTCAAACTGTCATGTGGGAGATTTGGTGAAAAACATCTTGTCCTAAGGGAATAATTTTAAACACTATATGTAGGTTTGCTGCCTCATAAGAGATCATTACTCAAATCTATTCCCTCTTATGGTAGCTTGGCCTCTGCTTAACGGGCTCGGAGCGAGCCGGAGCCTGCTAATGGCTCCTCGAAGAGAGGTTATCGGGTGGTGGAGGGAAAGTGATCTCCGGTCGGGGAATTGGGTGGTTTTGGCCAACGCTCGGCGTGGTGCTGACAAGAGGGGCAGCAACGCGGAGCTTCACGCTCGAGCGGCCATTGAGGGCGGCTGCGCGGGCCCGGCGCGGGGCGGAGGGGCCGCGCCGCCCCGAGCGCCGCCGCCGCCGTGTCAGAGCCGGTGAGGAGGTGTAAGGGACGAGCCCCAAGGCCAGGAGCCGTGCCAGGGATCTTCACCTCCTGTTTGTCACTTTAATCTTACAGCAATGCTGAAGCGTGGAGAGGAACCCACTGCAAACCAGACCTTCACCAGGCTGCAGGCGCGCGCTCTCGCTCCCCGCCTGCGGGGTCTCTTGCCGCTTTTGTTGTTGCCGTTTTTGGCAAAATCGAGAGAAATGACAGGAGCAGCACCTGAAGAGCAGCTCAACTTCTGTTGCCTGCGCGGAGCATCTCGTTGCCGTGGCTACGCTGCCCCTTCCCTCGCTCCCCGGCGGGAGCAGAGCACTGAGCCTGTTGCAGCAGGACTGGCGCCGCAAACAGCACCGCCGCCCGCGGGGAGCGGGCGGGCGCCGTGGCCAGCCAGGAAGCGTTTCTCGCCTCTGAGAGCACATGTAAAACGTTACGTGAGGGAAACGGCTTTGGAGAGCAGTGGCTATGGCAGAGTGAACGTACATGCGCTCGGTGTTTTCCTTGGCGTCAGTAGGGAGGGAATCAAGATCTAATGTCACCTGCACGTGCCGCCGACAAGAGCGGTGTCCCCTGGTCCCTTGTGGGCCGCGGAGCGTCCCCGGGCTGGCCGGTGCAGCGGCCGCGGAGCAGAGCGATGCCCACGGCGCGGGGATGGACGGCCCTGGCGCGCTCAGAGCATTCCCTGAGTACTTTTGTGTCACTCGTTACTGATGCAGAGAACATTTTGAAATATTTACCTAAAATATACACTCCAAGCAGCAGTAAACAAATTTCCTGGAGTATTGGCTGAACACAAGCACATAAAGGGTGTGAAACCAGTTGAACTTAATTCACTGTAATGTTCAAATGAGTGTTTGCAAATATTTTTTTGCCATAGTCACCCAGCTCTTCCAGATGTTGTGGCTGGCGTTTGGAAATGCCTGTGCACAAGCTGAGCTAATAATATTAATCAAGCCTCATGTTAACTTCCAGGGCACTCAGTGCTTATTGCAGGAATTTTCTCTGCTGTGAGCAATTTTGCACAGTTGGCTGGGATACAGACTTGTGGTTTTTTTCTTGTTTTTATCTTCCTCTGAAAGGGGCTGTTGCTATGCACGGCATAACGGGTAGGGTAGGATGTTCCAATCGAGATAAAGGGAAGCGGTTGTTTCGGTGGCGGTAGCTCGCTGTTGCAGCGAGCGCCAGGAGAGCCGTGCGCGCCCAGGGGCTGAGCGGGGGCGGCCGGAGGCCGGGCTGGGGCCGCTGCCGGCACCGCGGGGCTGGGGGCGCTGCCGGCACCGCCAGCCTCCTCGGGCCCTTGGGCTCCCTGCAGCCCAGCCTGCAGCGAACGCCACAAAGCAGCAAACGCAGCCAGAGCGGCCAAGTGCGGCCGCCACGGGAAGACAGGTAATTCCCGGAGCAGGGCTTAACCCACCTCGCCCTTGCCTTGCCAGACGAGACAGTGGGTGCCGCAGCAGGGCCTTGCTCTGCTGCCAGCCCTGTGCTGCCCTTGCAGGCTCCTGCTGGGCTTCGGTCATTGGTGCCCGTGGGTTTCGCGCCTTCTCTCCTCGTGCTGTGCTTGCACCACGTGTTCCAGCTCTTATCTCTACTGCAGCGTTGCCCGCAGGAGCTCTCCGTTCCCAAGTGCCGCAGCCTGCGACCTGAGGAGTTTCACAGCATCTCCCCAGGCTCTGCTCTACCTCATCTTCCAGCTGGGACAGGAAGCCTCTGCCCAGACCTTTGGGCCTGTGGTAGGGAAGGTGGCCCTTTGAGAAGGCTGTTGCTTTCACTAATAGCACTTAGAGCTTTCTTGTAGTCATTGCTAATAGAGGCAGCTTTGTAATTTAGACATAATATGTTTGAAAATTCCTTGCTTATTCCTTGTACTTCATGACTGACAATGATTTATCTGAAACTTGGCAAGTGCAAGGCAGTGAAGTGATGACACCATCTTGCTTTATCTGACTAATTTTGCTGTGCAGAGTCCCATCAGTCCCTGCTAGCAAATCCCCTCAGGAGCGCCTGTGTGTTGCATAAAGCAGCGCTGCTGGTTGGAACGAGGCGGGAGGGCTGAGGAAGGTAGTGCTGCTTTGGGCGAGATGAGGCCATAGTTCTCATATTGAGGAACATAATTCTTACCAGGTGGAACAGGTGAACTTCCAATTTAAATATGAAGAGTCCCATTAAAAAGCTTTGTCAAGATAGAAATGACTGAAAAAAAATGGGCTGAATATTTCCTTCCAAATTGCTTGGAAATGACTTGTGTGAGCGCGAGCCTTGCTGCAAGCCCTGCTCCCCTGGGTGGCCCTTCCCGGGTTTCGTTGCGGATGTTCTGCTCCCGCAGCAGCCGCAGGACGGCTCGAGCTCCCGCGCGGGGCTCGTGCATCCCGTGTCCTCTGGTTGGTGTCGCATCATGAATTCAACAGAGCTGGCCTTGTGCGGCAGGAGCTCGGGCCTGGTTGGCGGGAGGGCCTGGCGACGCACAGCCCGGTGCCGGGTCTGGCTCTGGGAATTCCTTTTGCTGCCGCCGCCACGAGCATCCCTGTGTCCGCGGCAGAAGCTCTGGTCGTGTCCTGGCAGCTCGTGCCGCGGTTCCCGGCAGACTCTTCCCACTGTCTGTGGCGGTGGAGGAAGGGAGCTGCTCTCGCAGGGATGGGTCTGCCCCGCACTTTGGCCATGCCTCTCGCTGGGCGAACCCGGCCGATGAAACCCTGCACGGCCACGGGGCGCTGCACAACGGGATGGTCTTTGCCCGGTTGGCGCTTGTCCTCGTCTCGGCGCTCCACGAGGATCCCGTGCCGTGGCGCAGGGCGGTGCCGGCCCTGCCACGCGGCCAGTCCCTCTCGAGCCTCCCGGTGTCGGCCCCAGGCAGCGGGTCTGTCTGTGCGCTGCTGGGGTGCTTTACACAAGAGCGTGTTTGGCGCTGCAGTTGAAGTGGAGCAAACCCCACTTGTTCCACCTAACATGACAAACCTGCCGGCTCACGGGGCCGCGTTGTATTTGCTGCGTGCGGATGCAGGAGCAGAGCGGGAGGTGCCGGCTGTGCCACCGGAGCGGGATCCTTGGCCCCAGTGGGATCCTTGGCCGCACGGCGGGGAGACGGCAGCGCCCTGGCTTACGGGGGTTGGTACCCCGCACTTTGGGTGCCAGCGAGACACGGGGAGGTGGAGACGTTTGAGGGGAGCTGTGGGGAAACGACCGTGTGCTGGGTTCTGTGCCACAGTGGAGAACTCATCTGTGGACCTCACCGCTGGAGGTGAAGGTTTCGCCAAAGGCCGTGGGTGGTTTAAGTGCCCAGGTGGCTCTGTGGGCGGGTTGGGGGCTGTGGGCGGTGAGGGGCTGGTGCAGCCTGTGACAATAACTTCTCTGTTAACCCCTTCCAGCCCACGAGCTGCCCCCCAACAAGAGCTCGGCGCCGGCGCAGACGGGCAGCCACTTGCAATGCCTCTCGGTTCACTGCACGGACGACATGGGCGAGGCGAAGGGCCGGACTGCGGTGCCGACGTGGAGATCCCTGCACTCAGACATCTCCAACAGATTTGGGACTTTCGTGGCCGCCCTGACTTGAACAAAAGAAATTATTTTTTTCCTCTTTTTAATTTCAAAGGGCCGCTACTGCTAGGTGGACTATTTTTCTAGGTTGGTACCTGCTTAGTGGCATTTGGACTGGAAAGGGTTAATTTAAAGTAAACCTCAACTTTTTTTTAATCTTCTGCCACAGTATGTTACCAGTGTTAACCCTTCTGCAGTTAGCACACTTTTGCTTAAGATTTTTCCTGCTAGACCACTTTTCCCATTTTCTGTAATCTTGGCATACATTTATAGATGAGGCCTTTCCTTTGTCATCTCAGTGTATGTCCAAGCCACGTATGTCATGATAAGACAAAGATGCTACTTCTCCTTCTCCTTTTCTTTTACGTTTTTCTTTTTTTCCTCTTCTTTTTTGCTTTGTTCAGTGCTTTTGCAATGGTGTCCTGAAGAACAGCAGTTCGGGAATAAACGCCAGTTCAAGTGGAATTGTCATCATTATATTATGTATTGACACCAGCTTCCGCCAGCCACATGAGCCAAACAACTAAAGCTGTGTTCAGTCTTCAGGCAATGAGTCTGTTCTATCTTGGAAAGATTATTTTTTGTCAGTAATAGCACATTTAATCACCTTCCTCCCTCGTTTACTTTCTCCATCCCTCCCTCTTCAGGTGAAGCTGGGATTTGGTTTATTTGTTGTTGTGAAGCCCAGATACAGAGGTCTGTTACTGACAGCGGGTCTAGTCCTGATGCAGCCCTGAGTTTGTGAGGGTTTTGTTTGCAGTAGGTCTAACAGACAGTTCACTTGGTGATCGATAGTTCTCTCTTCTCCAGCAGACGCCCAGATGAGCAGAGCTGCTTCCCCTGCCTCCCGCGGCCGCCCGGAGCGTCGCGCGGCCCTGCGTCCGGCTGCTCTCCCTGCAGTGATCCCTGTGCAGAGCTGTGCAGAGAGCAGATCCCCTCCAGGTGCCCCAGGTTGCTCTCAGTCTCCAGGCTGAGGCTGCAGGGCCGGCGCATCCCCGTGTCCCGGTGCCAGCCCTTGTCCCAGCCCTTGTCTGGGATGTTCCCGTGCGCTGGGCTCAGGGCTTGCTCTGGACTGGGACACCCCACGTTGGACGCTCTGAGCTCAGCCTGGCCCCAGTTTTGCCATGCATGTGAAGGACAGTATTATTAGATGCACACAATAAAAGGAAAACCATGCTTTCCTGCTCTCCATAGATAATTCTCATTTGAGAAGTAAGTTGGAAGCAAACCAGCTCAAAACAAAGATGACACGATCTGACACTCCTGCGGTTTTACGTAACTCTGTCTATTATTTGTGTATCCTCTGTTTACAGGGAGTGTGAACGGTCCCACCCTTGTTCAGGCCAGCCTGGTTTCCTCTGCTCCTGGGGCTTAACAGCTTCATTGGAAATGGAGGTTTTAGCTGTGAAATAAAGGTCGGAATCTCTAGTGTTATTTATTGGCGGTTTTTTGTTTGTTTTGTTTTGTTTTTCCATGGAGTCCCAGAATGTGCCCCTTCTCAAGGGACAGGCTGACGGCTGCTTCCTATTTGCCTCAGATGGTTGTGCTGGGACTTAGTTAATTTGAAGTTGCGTCTCGGTAGACATCAGGGAGAGAGAATTCCACCCAAAATGTGAGTGACCCAGGAGCTTCCATTGCAGTCATGTGTTGTTCAGAAAGATCCTTGCTTTTTGGGGCAGGACTCTTCTCTGTTAGGTGGATGTGCTCTCATGAGCCATGCAAGAGAGTTTTCATGTTGTGGTTCTCGTCGGTGACCTTATTTTGGGTAGATTTGGGGATTGAACTTTGATTTTTAGTACTATTTTAGTTTTTCTTGGAGCTGCCACTAGAATGAGAGTTGTTGTGCATCCTGAAGCGTTTGACACCAGAGCTGTCTCCTACCTGCTTAGTCTGGAACAAAAAGAGGTGATATTTTGTACCTTTTGTAGGTACTTGTGCTACTGAAAAGTCCGGTGCTCTTCCCTGTGCCTGCAATAAAATATCCTGAGTAAAATATTTCCTCATAGAGTAATAACTAGCGTTCTGGATGCTGGCACGTGCTTCTCTAGCTGTGAGTTCTTGAGTCCCAGTTCTCCTAAACCGATGTTGAGCTTTGCACGGTGTCTAGCAGAGCACTCGGGAAGGCCGAGTGGAACGGGAGCGTGGACGGAGCCGGGGGCGGCCGCTGCCCGCCCGGGGCTCGCAAGGCCTCGTGCCCGGGCCCTTCCCGCACCGCTCCGTGGCCAGGGCAGCGACTTGGCTCTTAGCTTTTCCCTCTGCACCCCAGAGAACAGTTTTTTCTTGCTCGTGTAGGTCGGGCTGCACCCCTGGGCGGCAGGAGGGTCACAGAATCACAGAATGCTTAAGGTTGGAAGGGACCTTAGAGGTCATCTAGTCCAACCCTCCTGCACACGTAGGGTCGTGTAGAGCACGTGGCTCAGGGTCCCTGGGCTCAAGCCTGGGCCGACCGTTTCGGAGCTGTTCTCAGAAAGAAAAACCTGCCCCTTTCAGGAGGGGGATCCTGACTCAGCTGCTCTTGGTTGGGGTTTCTGCTCTGGGCTCTCTGCAACCTGCACATCTTCCTCAGGGGGTTCTTTCCATCACTCACTTGGGACTGAAGCTTTTTCATTTGCTCATAGGATTATAAGTTTGAAACAATCCCTTAAAATACAGTGCAGGAGCTTTAGACCTTAGGAAACAGGAGGAGGATGAGATCCCCGATACTCGGCTAGTGAGGGACGTTCCCAGCTTCCGGACAGCACGGCTTGGCGGTCCGGGGAGCTCCGAGCTGGCAGCAGCTCAGTGTGTGCCTGGTGCTGCTGGAGGAAGGGCAGCATTTGGAGGTAATGAAGAGTTAAAAATAACCAGTCTGAGCTGCTGCGCCTTACTGTCCGCGCAGTGTTGTCACCTAATACCGTTCCCTGGGACCTTCCTGCTGTCCGTGTTCCGTTGGCGCTTGTTCCTTGGAGCGACCTTGGCTCCGGAGCACCGGGGACGCTGCGGCCGGGCCCCGGGCTCTCCAGGGCTCTGCCAGTCTCTGCTTCGTGCGGAGATGGGAGCGGAAACGGCGCGAGTGTCTGTCCAGGAGCAGGCCCTGCTCCTGCCTCCGTGTCCGGCACCGGCAGCAGCTGGGGATTTGTCACGCGGCTCCTGTTGCCTGTGGTGCTTCTGTTCTCATTTGATCCATTTATTTGACACTCAAGGCCCTGATCTCTTTGAACATATACGAAATATCAGCATAGCCCTGTATGCTGGGAATTGGAGTACCTAATTTGGGGAATAATGCTACCTTCAGCTGAATGCTTGAGAGTGCAGATAAGAGCCCGTTGTGTAAGGTGCAAGGTGTAGGATGGGGAAACCGAGGCACGGACAGGGTGTCAACCCGAGCCATGGCAGAGCTGGGCCTTAACCCGCTCCCCATCTCTCATCAGCCCTCGTCACCGACCTGTTTCTTGCTTCCTTTTGAGGATGGGCTAGAACAACAGAGAGCGCAATTTGATGTTACAAATTCCCCCCAAATGACCTCATGAAGCCAGCATAAGGTAACCTCGCACCGTGTAAAGTGTGCCCAAAGATGGGTGCTGTCCTGGCTTTGTATTGTGAAGAGAAGCCACCACGGCGGCCGCTGGTTAACGCTGGAAAATCCCCTGTGCCCCGCGCGGCCCCTGAGCTCCTGCCCACGCCGGCCCCGGACCTGCCTGGGCTCAGCCTTGGAGGGCGAGTTTCATCCCCGGGAGCTTGCTGGTTTTTCAGTATGTGTTAAAAGAAACTTTGTACTTATCCTTTCAGTTGAAAAGTAGCAGCAAAATATCTTTTGGATTTAAATTGTGAGAAGTGATGAAATATCTCCTTGCCAGGAAAAGAGGAAAAAAAAAGGAGGAAAGAATAGGCCTTATCGATTGAATACTCTTGAGAAGTTTCTCCTGCCCATTTTTCCATAGGGTTCATAGTTCTCCGCTGTCCTAGCTCAGTTGTTAGAACATCTGTAAGAGGGTTTAGACTCATTTTATTTAGTTAAGGTGAATTTCATCAAATATGTAAGGGTTTCCTTGTGTGGTGTGGGTGGAAGGGAAGGAACATCCAAATGTCATCCGTGTCCCGTAGGGAACGTGTCTGATGCCGTCCTCGGAGCGCCCGTCCCGGAGCAGCGACGCCGGGAGGCTCCGGCCTCGGAGCCGGTGCCAGGGCCCCGGGGCGGCGGGGGGAGCGGGCGGAACCAGACCCGGGAAAGGATGAAGATGTTTTTAAGCTGCGATGTAAGGTTTTCTCAAGTGCTAGATTCACAGCTCTTCAATGGATGGTGTATAAGAGCATAACCCATTTTTATAGAATTGTTTCTCCTTTATTGCTTAAGGCTAATGGAGGAAATAGTCTAATTTTGTCTTAGAAATTCTCTATTAAAATTGTTGGTTTCAGTCCATCCGCTCATAGATTCTGACTGATGAAACTGCAGGCTGTGATTTCCGGCAGTTATAACTTTATCACTATTCACTACCCAAGAATATTACAGCTTTAAAACAGCCTTAAGCAAAAGGATGTTATTTCTTTGTACTAAATTTGGTTCATGGAAAAGAAAAAGAATCAAAACACTGGTAATCTGTACTGCATAGCAAACTCTTCTGAAAAATGTTATTGCACATGTAAAATATGAAAACTTGACTCTGCTGTGTGTTAGGCAATCCTGTAATCTTTTTCTTTGTTTTTTTTTGGTTTTTTTTTTTGATTTTTTTTTGAATCTTGTTAAATTCATTTCTTAAATGCTTGGTTGGAAGACTGTGACAATAGCTCATGAAATTGAGTGTTATTTTTCTTTTTTTTTTTAAATATGTAAAGTGCAGTCTTCTGTATTCATGCATATTGTACATATCTGTATATGTTTTACTGAGCAACTAAATAACAATAAATATGATGTTAATGGTGGCTATTGTACATTTCCTAGCCCGAGTGTTCCTTTGTGCGTGGCCGGGCCGTGCAGACGGGGAGCGGCGCTGCGGGGCCGCCCGGGCCCCCGGCTCTGCTACCTGCACCGCTGGGTTGAGGAGGATCTTCCCTGCTGAAAACCTTTAGACCCCCAACCCTTCCCCTTCCTTTGGAGGATCCCTGCGTGCACACCTGGTTTGAAGCAAGAATGCTGGAACTTTCACAGGTATTTTTTTTGCTTGGAAGGTTTTTGAGTTAAATACTACAAATAAAAAGATGACAAGCTAGAGGTTTCACAGGCTAGCGGTTTTATTAAGATTCTTAAAAATCCCTTCATATCTTAGTTATTCAAATAAAACTCTTATTCTTTATGTTCCTGCAAGTCTTCCAAAGGACCCGTCAGGAGCCCTGGCACATGGCATTGTCCAAGGCAAAAAGCAGGCAGTAACCTGGGCCGTGCTCTGACCCGCTGCCTGTGCGCTGAGCAGCCTCGCACCTCCTTCGTGCTCGGGGCAAACGGAAGCCGCTGCCCGGCCGGCGCCTTCGCGGCGGGCTGGACATGCAGGAGCTGCTCGTGCTCAAAGCGCCCAACTTGCCCTCTCCGTGTGCGGTGCTGTGGGACGGAGCCCCGGCCTCCCACACGGTACCGACCTGCGCCTGCATCCTGCCAGCGTGTCCTGACGCTCAGGTAGGTACCTGCTCATTCACATGGAATGCAGCACGCGCAAGGAAAACTTTGAGAGGTTGCTGTACCTGTGAGATTGCTCTGCAATTTTCCATAGCACTCAATGAGCAAGGAGCAAAACAAAAACTGTGTTCGAGGGCTGTTTCAAATGAGCTGAGGGGGAACTCGCTTCATTTTAAAACTGTGATTTTTAATATTCTCAAAAGGGAAGAATTATGTAGGGACCAGAAATATAATTTATTTTAAGGATGCGAGCTTATCTCGTTATACTGGCCAGGTCCAGAGGCAACAGCAGGCATTTGCTAAATCTACCTATTAAGAGCTAACTGATTTTGAAACGCCATCTCTTATTAAACCTGGCAATTCTATGCTGGATACTTGGTAGCTCTGGTTTTAAAAATAACGTGTTTAATTTTTGTGTGCGTGTGACTGCTAAGGAACAAATCGCACGTATTCACTCCTTTCTGCTCCTTTCCACGTAAGTAGTTGCATGTTTTCCTCAATTTTCCTATAAAGCCTTAACTGACACATTTTTATTGAATTTACTTTTCCTTTTTGGTTACTGGTGTTGTTAAGCTTCGACTTCTTTCAGATCCGGAGATAGGAAGATAAACGAAATCCCTGGGTTCTTCACAGCTGAGACCCAGGAGGAGAGGAGCCCCTCACCCCGCACAGCCCTGCAGAAGCCCCTGAGGTGCCCGGGAAGCAGAGAAGAGCTCACGGCCTCGCGCACTGCGGCTCTGCCTTCCTCCCAGCCCTGCAGGGGATGGGGACTTGGTGCCCTCGGCTGCCCGCGCACTCGGCTCCCCCGGCGCAGGTTCCAGCCTGGGCTGCTTCGCTCTGGGCCTTTCTGCTGCTCTCTGTGTGTCCCCTCTGCCTTGCAGCATCGCTCTGCTCCTGAGCCCCGCGGGTTCCGGCGCTTGTGCAGAGAACACTGTGATTCCTGTATGCGAGTCCCCTGCTGCTGCTCGTGCTGCTGCGGCGCTGGGAGGCGGGAAGAGCAGCTCCCCGCCTGCAGCCTCGCGCTCTGCCCTTTATTTGTTTACTCTAGTGAGAAGCCCTGGGAGTTGTGTGCCCTGGGACCCACATGGCTCCTCGCAGTGACCATTCAGGTAACAAAGCCCCAAGGCCACTCTGTCTCGGAGGGCCGGGAGCAGCCGCAGTCCCGGGAGCAGCCGCGGTCCCGGCGCTGCGGGACGGCCTCGCCGAGCTCTCGTGCACTCAGGGCGCTGGCTCGGGGTGCAGCTCCGCTCGCGCCCACGATCGCTCCGTGCCGCGGGGTGCCTGCTCACCCTGAGCATTCGCCATCCACTCTGTCCTCCGAGATGAGTTTCTGGGTTGTCTCCATGTTAAACAGGAATTATAGGTTATTCGCTAACGGAAAGCAAGTGGCAGGTTGGAGAGCTTTTATAGTCCTGGCTCTCCTAATCTTTGTTCCCTGTGCTCTAAGTCTGTGCTGAGATTGGAAATGTCTGTAGACGTCTCTCTTTTCCCAAGCCATTTAACTGATTTAATTATGTCCTATGAATTATCTTCTCCATGAGGTTTGGGATTCTTGTCACGGAGGAGCCCCATCAATATGTATTGCAGTTGAGCAGCGGGATCCCTCGCGGTGCTGCGGGATGCGCCGTGGCGGGGTGGGCGCAGGGGCTGTGCCCGGGCAGGGTGCGAGCCCGGCCCATCGCCTCGCGCCGCTTTGCTCCTGCATCTGCATTGAAGGGTTGGAAGCCGGAGCCCCGTCCTGGAGCTGGAGCAGGGGCACGGGTCCAACCCCGGAGTGGAGCGGAGCCAGCAGGAGCGGGCGCCCCTGCTTGAGGGCGCAGGGTTTCCCTCGAGGGAGTCATTTCAAGCCCTCTTTTCCCAGGTTACTGTCTGTGATCGCTGCTTGGAGCCTATTGCTGATTTTAGGGGTACAGCAGAAAGCATAGGTGTCCCTGCAAAGACTAAGTGCAGGAATGAGCATGTGGGTCAAACACATTCTTTTGGCTGAGAAATCTGTTAGCGAATGGAGCTGGGATTGTTTTCGCTCAACACGATCCGAGTGTCTCCGGCAGCCTCCGAGCTACCTGCTGGAGCTGCTGCTTTCCTGCGTGGTGACCGCGGCCCCCGGCAGCTCTGGCTTTATGGCCAATAACATCACACGTATTTTGCTTGTAGAACGTCTGGAAACTCTTTGTCCTGGTAAACTCTGTTATGT
Organism: Nothura maculosa; assembly: GCA_032353885.1. NCBI lineage: Eukaryota > Metazoa > Chordata > Aves > Tinamiformes > Tinamidae > Nothura > Nothura maculosa. The sequence continues at coordinate 425,565 of JAUBOD010000328.1, forward strand.
TTTGCCTGCTGGGCAGAGATGGAAATAGAGGGGATGTCTATTCTGAGCCTTCCTGAGACATTGCCAGAGCTTATTAATGATAATGTAGAAAGTAGAGGTGACAAGACCTGAGGAAAATCATTTAGGTCATCACTGGTTAATTAGTGCTGGATTGCTCTCTGCTCCCTAATTCCCAAAGCTCTGACCAGCACAATTAAAATTGACAAAACAGTGGGGAGGGCTTAACCTCTTAGTTAAAACAAAACAAATCAAATCCAAACAAACCAAACCAAACCACCCTCCCCGGCAGCGGCCGAGCTGGGGGTTGGACCCCACGGAGGGAAGGGGCCGGGGTGCGCGGCCACAGCCCGAGGCTGCCCTAGAGCTGTGCTCCCGCGCGCCCCGCACCCTTGCTGTGCCCGGAGCAGCTCCCGCGGAACGGAGCTGCCGGTAGGGCCGCGCTCCCGCGTGTCCCGCGCTCCCTGCGGTGCCCAGGGCTGCCAGTAGAGCCGTGTGCCCTGCACTCCCTGTGGTGCCCAGGGCTGCCGGTAGAGCCGTGTGCCCTGCACTCCCTGCGGTGCCCAGGGCTGCTGGTAGAGCCGTGTGCCCTGCACTCCCTGCGGTGCCCAGGGCTGCCGGTAGAGCCGTGTGCCCTGCACTCCCTGTGGTGCCCGGGGTGGCTCCCGCAGAGCTGCCGTCCGCGAGCCGGAGCGGTGGCCGCGGAGCCACTGGAGGCCGGGGCTGCCGCCCCTGTGAGCGCTTCCACGGCCCCTACGGTGGCAACTGCTCCTGAGCCGCAGAGGAGGGAGCTGCTGAAACGGCAGCCTGATTTTAACATTAAATCATTAATTAAAATATCAATTCCAGCCACCGTCAAGAATGGGGTTGAAAACTTTGTGGCTATGAGAGCTCATACGAGGATGCACCATCCTCAGGGGCTGCTAATAGTCAGGGTTAACTGGCAGGGAATATCAGTTCTGAGCTTCGGGAGGTGGGAACTTTTCTCCATTTCTTTTTATCCTCTGTAAAATGCCCCTCGCTCCCTCCCCCCTGCCCCCCACCCCTTTTCTCTTTATAAAGCTGGAATTCTTCCAGACTCGGCTCTGGGCTTGCAAGAAAACTTTACTGTGTAAATTTGCTCTTTGTGTTGGGAGCCCTTTGTTTAAACAGCATTGTGAGCCTGCCGGGGAGGGCTGCGGAGAGGGGGAGCCGGGAGGAAGAATTTGAAAAGCCCTGACCCCTGATGAATAAAATCCAGCACATTAACACATTCTTCAATAAATTCATGATTGCAGATAAGGTGGGAGTCCCCAGGGCCGGGCTTTTCATTAACCCCCTGCTGTCTAACCCAAACACACTGCAGTGTTTTGTTAGCGCGCTAGGACAAGCAGAGCCCTTTTGTGGCCGAGGGGCTGAGTGGGCATGGGGAGATCTCCTATAGGAAGCCCGGCTACAAAATGGGACTCTATTTCAGAACAAACTCCTTTTGGTTAGTTTGATGAGATTACAGAAGGGGAAAGGCTTTAACAAGGGGCTTATTGAAGCTAAGTAACTGTTCTGAATACAGTGAGGACCAGGGCAGAAAACATATGATTCTCCAGTAAATAGGAGCCTCTACAGTAGGGCTGGAGCAGCGAGGGCGGCGCGGGCCGCGCTGTCCCGCGGGATGGGCCGCGCTGTCCCGCGGGATCCGCCGCCTCGCGCCCCATCCCGCCGGGACGCACCGTGGGTGCCGGGCACGGGGGACGCAGCAGCGAGGGCCGCGCTGCGAGTGCCTGCGGAGCCGCGGCCTCCCCTGCTCCCGCGGCCTTGCCGAGGCTGCCCGGCCGGCGCTGCACCGCGTCCGCGCTGGCCCGGCTGCTCCTCCCGGGTGGCGGCTCAGCTTTGTCCCTCCGTGCTGCGGGAAACCTTCTCCCAGCCGGCAGGTGCTCAGGCAGGTTGTCCCCTTTGCTTTGGTGCTGGCTCTGCTCCCGCTGGCGCTGCCGGGGCCGTGCACGGGCGTAGGCGAGATGAGTGGTCTGGCCGCGGCGCTGCTCACGGGGCGCGCTGCCCTCCTGCCCACACCGGCGCCACGAAGGCCCTTGGCCGGGCGGCATCTCACCGAGGCCGCAGTGCTGCTCGCGGTGCTGCTCTTTGCCACATTCAGTGTGGCGTGGATCCCACCTCTTGCAGTGGTTCAGCTGTGAAACTTTGCTCTTCTTTCCTAGTCAAAGCCTGCTCTGGAAATAGTTGGCCTTTGTGGCAGCTTTGCTGTCAAGAAGGATGGTCTCCACAACTAGGAAGCTTTTTAGGGTTGTTTTTCAGTGTTTACATTTGAAATGGTCTGAATTCTGTGGCTGATGTTCCATAGTCTTGGTCTGCCAAACAGCTCAGAGCATCGCTCAGGCTAAAGAAATGCGTTTTGGGATGGAAACCAGGAAAACCCTGAGTTTGTGTGCACTTCCTGGCGCGTAGCAGGGGCAGCCGGTGCCCTCCGCTGCCCTGGGAGGAGCGTCCTGGTGACAGCCCTGCGGCCCCTCGGCAGCCGCTGATGCCCAGGGCAGGAATCAAGTTACTCCTTGTTGCCACTAACAAAACTGTTTTGTTAAAGTCTGCCTTTCCAAAGAACACGTGGACTGGAAGCTGCTCCAGTCCTGACGGTGCTCCCGGCCCGTTGGCATTGCGTCCTCCCTTAACGTAGTTTTAAACGGTTTGAATTCCCGAGGTTAATCAAGGTAGAGGGATGTGTGCTGCAATTAAACGGTGTCAGCGCAGGCACAGCCGGGGCCGCTGCTCCGCGGCGGGACGGGGGTTCCCGTGTGCTGCTCTCTGCGCTGGGAGCCTCTGTGTCCGGCACGAGGCTCTGGAGGGGCCCAGCAGGGAAGCCCAAGTGTGGAGCTCAGCGGCCCATGGGCAGCCCGAAGCCCACGGAGCTCCCGGCCCGCGGCCGCCGCTCTGCCTGTGCTTGGCTAACGCCTGCTCCTTCAGGCCGAGATTCCAGCTTCCGAGTGGCCTCGGGAGCGGGTGGCGATGGGCGCGCTGCGGCCGGCACCTTGCAGCGACCTCCATGGCTGCTGTTCTCCCGCTGCTGCTGCCGGCCCGGCCGAGCGCCGCGCTCCAGCTCCTGTGTCGCAGCCCCGTGTCGCCCTTCACAGGTGAGGCCCCCCTGTTTCTGGTTCCACACCCACACGCAAACCTTCTGTGGCGGTTGGAGCCCATTGGTTTAAAGTAGATAGTTGGAGCCCATGGGTTTAAACCAGGGATCCGCCACGGCTCTGCAGGGCTGCTCCTGGCTTCGGGAGCTGCCCCGTGCCATGCAGCCACTTGTGAGTTAAGATTCAGTTTCAAACGGCCCAAGTTGTTATTGATGCTTGAGAAGGTTACATCTGCAACTCATTTTCTATGTCATTGACGTTCTTTTCTGACAAATAATTTCAGAAATATGTAGCAAAATGCTTTGGCCTACAAATGCTGCAGCTCACCAAGTGTGCAGACCACATCTTTACACATTTCGTAAGAAAAAGCTTAACTCCTCATGTGCTCGCACTGCTCTGCCTGCCGTGCCAGGCCAGCAGGGTGGTTTAAACTGTTCACTGCTGCCTGGCCTGGGAGCTGCCCTGGTGCCGCTGTGGGTGCAGCGCGGCCGCGGGGCACGGGCTGTGCGGGGCTGCTCGTGCCTTTGTCGGTGTCCCTTGGCCGTCACCGCTGCTGGCCCGGGCTGCCCGGGAGTGTCCCCTGTGAGGGGCGGCAGCCGCGTTCCTGCAGTGAGGCCCGCGGTGCCACGAGTGTCCCACGGGCTTTGCTGCCCAGCACGAGCTGTGCCAGGCCTCTGTACCCACGTGTCTGCCACGTGTGCAGAGGGGAGAGCATGGACCCAGGGAGGAGGGGCCGGAGCAGCGTGCCGGAGCTGCTCGGCTCCCTCCTCGGCGTCCCCATACAGGTCCCTGTGTTGCCATGCTGGTCTGTGTCCCGTGCCCTCATTCAGCTTGGCTTGACAAGACCTGGTGTCCACAGCAGCGGCAGCAGAGCTTGATGCTTCTGCTCCATAGTCTTCTGAAGTGCTCTGTGCTGTGGTGAGGCCATTCCCGAGCAGACCACGTGCTTCACCCGCCGTCTCTGCTTCTCCTACCAGTCTCCAAGTGTTGAGTTTCTGTTCTCTTGTGTACAGGGCACTGTCTTTTCACCATTTGTGGAGCAAGGGCACCACAGGAGCCATGGCCCACGTAGTGCCCTGAGCCAACGCGGTGCTGCAGAGCTGTGGCCAGGCCCCTTTCATACCCATCACGAGGTGCCTGGCGCCACAGCGGGCGTTTGCACTGGGCTCCCCGCTGCCGTCACAACGTGGTGGTGGTTTCAGGGAGACGTAACCCAGGTGGTTTGAATGGGAAAGCAATAAGCGACCTTGGCTTTCTGACTAATGCCCACTTCTACCAAGGGGAAATAACAGAGAGCTGCCTCACAGGAATCATCATCAAAGCCAAGCATCGTTCTCTGCTTTGGAAGGTGGAACTTGTCTTTCTATTTGCCAGGCACTGCTGATGTCCGAGATAACATTTATGTCAGATGGGAGCTTTTAGAGTGCTGCTCAGCCAGCGCTGCTGACCCTCTGCTGGTCTTATTAAATGTTATGCATTTGACAGAGGCTCTCTGTTATCTAAATGACCAGCCTGGCTGGGAAGGTGGCTGCCGCCGCGAGCTGCAGGAGGTTAGATGTCACGGGGCGTCTCTGCTTGATGTGCCTCCGCAGGCAGAGCTCAGCAGGAACTTTGCTATTGGGATGAAAGCCGTAGCTTAACCTATGGGCGGGTTGAAATAACTTCATTGTAGCGTGGTATCCAGAGCGAAGATGGCACTCCGCAGGAACGCTTCCCTTTTCCCAGCTTGCCTTTGTTGTTGCTGCTTTGGTGAATATTAAGAGGGGTTGGTGACCCTTGGAAGCCCTCGACCTCTGTATCTGAAAGGCTGGTGGAAGAGAGCCTTCTTCTTAACCTTGCTGCGCCACTCTTTCCTGAGGGCCCTCCTTTCTTTGCCAGCGTGACGCTATGGAAATCCAGGCTATGGAAATGCACCTCCCGAGCTGGCGTCGCGGGCCGTGCAGGGCTCGGCCGGCGGGGAGGCGCAAAGCCGGAGGCGTCCCCACGCTCCAGGGAAACGCAGCCCGCTCCGCAGGGATCCACCTGCACGGCCTGGCCGTGTGCAGGCACTGCCGTGTGTCGCTGCCTGTGGGCACTGCCCATGGCCGTCGTCACCATCCCCTTTAGCTCTGCTAAAATTTGGACAGAAGTCGAAGAGCGTTTGTTAATCTTGCGGAAGGAAAGGCAGAGGCCCAGATTGTGCAGCGCGTGCCTGGTGCGCTGCGAGCTGTCCGGAGCGGCGGGGCCGTTGCTGGTTTGCGAGGCGCAGCGCGGCGCAGCCGGCACCGGCGCAGGGCGGGCAGCGAGCCCAGCGCCGCTCCGGCTCCCGCCACGGGCCGGGCCCAGGGCATGGAATGTGGGGAAGTCAGTAGGAAAACACTGATTCACTGCACATGCGAGGAAGGCCCGTGTAACCAGATCCTGCAAAATGCTCTAGTGCCATCGATGCTCCTGTGACGGGCCTTGCCTAATTCACCTGAGCAAACAAGAATGCGGTGGTTTCTTTTCCCCGCGCGTGGGAGCTGCACTGGGCAGCTTTGCTGAGCCAGAGGGTTTGGTGAGCTGGGTCTGACAGCTAGGCCTGAACGTGGGGCATCCGTGCATGGAGCAGGAAGCAAACAGTTTGGGGTGAAATCTTCTCACTTGCTTTTATTGGTCTCTTCACGTACAGGTTTGCACAAAAAATTGTCTCAGGAATACCAATGCTACCTGAGAAGGCGCTCAGTGAGGAAAGACGACTACTTTAAAGTGAGACCTCTTTTGGTTAACACTGACTTGGGCACTGGAGGGCTTTTATCGCGGCTCCAAAAAAGCACAGAGTAAAGATAGATCGTAACATAGTGACAGAAATCCCTCCCTTTTCTCTGTATTTTGAATGCTTTTCTTACTGATGGTAAATATTTGTCCTTCGGCTAACAGATTTCTTTTATTAATTTTCTTTCCTATCAAACAGGATTATGGTAATTTATTTCTTGTATTTCACACTTATATTTTTCCTCCTTACTTTCATTCTCTCTCTCTGCAGTGCTGAGAGTTTGACATTGTACCATCTTTTTATGTGGAATGGTGTCTGCATAGTGAAAATGCCCCTCCTGTTCTTGCAGCTCAAGCTGTGAGGTCTTTTCACAGAGAGGAAAGCATGTCATGAATAGTCTTTCACAAGGTCCCTGCCCCATCAGGTCTTGAGATTCTTTGAACTTTTCTCCCTTTAGGGATCTGTGCTTTGGTGCTGAAGAACTGTCAGAGGATGTTACTGTTTTCCTCTGTTTGGTAAGGATGTTCCCTAAGATGTTTTTCCCATTAATCTAGCTGCTTTAGGAAGCACAGTGTGAGGCTCACACTGCTTAAGTGAATCTGGTCTTGATGCTGGAGCCCTCATGATGGACAGTAATGAGATGCTGAAGGCATTTGTAATGAAAACCCAACTGGCTGAGTGTGCAGGTAGCAAGAGTAGAGTGCCGGCAGTAACCCTTCCGCTTTGCAGACATGTTAGCAGCCATGAGGCTTTTTAGTGTTTCATGATATTGAAGAAAGTTTATTTCTGAAATCTGGCAAAACATCTCCCAAACTTCCTCCTACACAAGATCTGGGACTCTTTTGGGACCAGCCAATATTGGAGAAACTTGGGCACTTGTTCAAGTATTATGGTCATGAAGACAGTCTACACATCTAGACAGATAATTTGCTGCATCTCTGCCTTCTTTGTTAAATCATGGATGTTTCTGTCTGTCCTATCTGTCTAAGAGTATGGTGCACAATGGAAGCTAGACTTGCTGGCAAAGCAGTAAGATTTTTCGAGGAGGTGTGGGGATGAATTTCTCTTTCTAGGCCACTCCATTGTCAATCATCTCACCATCATGTCACTCTCTCTAGGGATTTCTGAATCCATCTCATCTGAAATGGTTTTGTTTGCCAGCATGCTTGTCCCTAACAGCTGCTCTGCTTTCCCCGTTTCAGAGTGCTCGCTCAGCCGAGCTCTGGGTAGTGCTTCACGGGGTGCAGAGGTGCGTGTGCCGAGCAGCAGCCACGAGGTTCTCACTGTTATCGCTGCGTGGGGCGAGTGCGCTGCATGGCTGGACAGCTGGACACGGGCCGCATGGAGCCCTGCGCCGCCCTCCTCCTGCCCCAGCGGCTGCGCGGGGTCTCGCGCCGGCTCGGGGGGCTCGCGGGTGCCCCGCTGTGCGAGCGGCCACCCCCTCTGCCTCACTCGGCTCCACGGGCAGCAGCACCCTCTCCTCAGCCGCGGGGTTACTCGCAGTGCCGCCGCACACGCCACATGGGATGGTCACCCCACCTGCTCCCTGAAGGAAAGCTTCATTAAAGGGCAAATTATGTATGGAGGCTAAGACACTAGTGCCTGCTGCAACCACGGGTGTGGGATCGGGGCCAAGGAGGGGTGCAGGAGGTGCTCCCTAGGGCTCCCTGCTCCCTAGGACTCTCTGCTCCCAGCTGGGGTCCCACCGTGTCACTGGCTGCTCACCCTGCGCTGCACTGCCCTCCCCAGCCCATCTGGGCCTGAGGGCTGTGGGCGCCTGTCCCGGAGCCACCGCGGCGCCCACAGCCCTAACGGCGCTAACGGCGCTAACGGCCTGAACGGCGCCCACGGCCCGAACGGCGCTAACGGCGCTAACGGCCCGAACGGCGCTAACGGGGCGTCACGCGCCTCACGTGCCTCGCCACAGCCCCGCCCCCGCCGGGCGCCAACTGGCAGTCACGCGGTGCAGCTCCGCCCCGCCCTGCGGATGGCTCAGCCAATCCTCGGCTGGGAGGGTGCGGCGCCTGGGTCACCATTGGCTGGGTGGCAGCCGTCCCGCCCTGCCGCCCCGCCCCCAGCAGGTTTATAAGGCGCGTGCTGAGGTGGCGGCGTTTTACCTTCGAGGTGCGCGGCGGCGGGAGCAGCGGCCAGGCCGGCCGGGTGGTGACTGCGGCCGAGCAGGTAACGGGGAGCGCTGGTTCCTCCCCGCGGGGCACGAGGCGCGAGCGCGAGGGTGGAGCCTCCTCTGCACTTGTTTCTATGTGAGCACGTCCGTGAGCCCCAGCAGCTGAGCTAGGAGCTCCAGTGCCCCAAGCCCGAGGCAGCCTCAGTTGTACTGGCCGAGTGGAGCCTCTAGAACCTTCTCATTCCATTAGCAGGAAAAATCCTGCTCCAGTCTCAGCTTATTTGTGACCTACTCTTTGTGTATTTCAGTTACAGACTTTCTACAGGGCTTTCCATCCCTGGGGTTTCTTCCTCTGCTGTCAGTGAACCATCCAGACGCTCTTTGGAAGGCTGGATGATGCCAGCATTCCTCGTGAGGCCGCTTGTCCAGCGCTGTGGTGATCCTCCTGCCCTGCCCCGTTCTGGTTGAGCTCATCTTTCTTGAGCGTGGCTGAGTGCTGGTCTGGGGTTTTGCAAGCTGTTGTGTGCAGCTGATACCTAGACTGCAAGACAGGGGCTTCCAGGTTGGTGGTAGTGCAGGTGGGTTGAGGTCCTGTGTGTGCAGCACTGCTCCCTAGAACGTGGGAGCTCCTCCTCTCCTGGCGCGGCGGGGGGGGGGGGGGGCGCCCCCCCCCCCCCCCCCAATCAAGAAGCTTCCTGGGATGCTCTTGTGCTGCCCAGGTCCCTGCACCACCTTCTTCCCTGGCCCCTGGCACTCCAGCCTGCTGCCTGTGCAGCCTGGAAATATCTCAGCGAGAAACAAGTGAATTATTTCTGCAGAGCTTGCAGCTTCCTCTGGTCTGCTTGTTTCTCGCGCCTGGCCTACGCGAGTGTCCCGTCAGCGGCCAGAGAGAGCAGCTTGATGGGGATGGACTCTAAGGGAGTGGGGCCGCCCCTGTGCGCGGGGCCGGGCGGTGTTGGGGCAGCAGTGCTGCCAGCAGGGCACAGGCCTGGGCGCCGTTGTGTCCGCCTGCGGAGCGGCCGCTGTGGCCTGGGCCTGGGCCAAGCTCTGGAGGCCTCCACTCCAGGCAGCGCTACGAGCTGGTGTGACTGCTCACCCGGAATAAGGGTGCTGCTGACCACGCGGGACGAGTGTCCAGGGCCGGGGTAGAGGAGGGGAAGGAAACTGGGCAGGTGCCACCGCTAAGGGACCTTTGCTTCCTTCTGGTGACATTCTCTGTAACCTGGTGACTTCCAAGAGTCCTTAACTGCAAGCACTGGGCAAATGGAGTAGTTGAAGAGGCTGCACATCCTCGCAGGACATGTGACCTTTCCCATTTGAAGGCAGTGTGTTGGAGAGGGGGATTAATTAGTGCCTTGATAGATTTCTTGCTTGGTCGTAATGTGAATGGCATGCTTAGCGTGGGAGGCTTCTCCACGTGCTGCTGGGCTGTGCTCGGAATCACAGCTCACTTCCCCTCGTTGTTGCGGGTCCAAACGAGCGCTCAGGGCTGTAACGAGATCGATGTGCGAGGGGGCTGATAGAGCTAATTGCCCAGACTGCCCTTGCACATTGGTGACACGAGTGCCACCCCTGGGGCCGGCCAGCCTGGTCCCTTGGGCGCCCTGCGGCCGCTGCTGCGGCGGGAAGGGACTGGGCTTCTGGAGAGGGTTTGCCCTGCTGAGCAGGGAGGAACTGCAGCCTGTGGTTTCACACTAACCTCCTACACTTCTTTGACCCAGTTGGAGGGTTTCCCGGTGTTCCCAAGCTGCCCGCCTCTGCCACAGGCTCTAATGTGATGCTTTCTGTGGTATTTTTCTCAATAAGATAATGGGAAATGCCAGTCCTGACTCAGGCACTCAGGTTAGCTCAGTGCTTGTGGGAAGATCATTAATTCCAAGCTATAACCACAGCTAAAAAATATATTGCTCCTTAGGCCTCCGCTTCATTGCACAAGTAAAAAATGGCAACGTGCAGGCTTCCTTGGAGAGCCTTGCGGCCGGCTTGGAGCGCGGGGAGCGCGGCTGGGCCTCGGCGGCCACGCGAACGCAGCCTGTGGTTTAGCGGAGCTCCCTTGTAGCGACTGCCCGCTCATCAGCGTGGTTATTCAACGCTATCTCCTCGGCTAACTGTCCCTTTGTTTCTCTTTTTGCTCTGTGCTGCTTTGGAGCTGGGCGGAGGGCTGAGCTCTGCCTGCAGACCAGCCCCAGTCTGTGCTGCTTGGAGCCCCGGCGCTGGCCAGACCCCTTGCTGAGGGAAAACGCTCCATTGTTTGTGTGCTTTTTTTGGTGTTTTTTTTTTTTTTTTTTTTTTTTTTTTTTTTTTTAAATTCTGGTCATTTCTTCGTAATTTGCAGTTTAGGGGCAAGATCAATAAAGTCTCTTTGTAAATTGGTGATAGGAAACATAATTAACTGTACTGGGGATTTAGTTAATAGCACTGGTTAAGAATTCCAAATAACCTAATTTATGTCTTGCCTAGCTCTGGCTTACTTGATCATATGAAGTAGCAAATGAAACTGTTGTCATTTGTTCATCAATGGATTAACCTGCAGAAACCAAGTGCATGGACAGCTGTGTGTGATGCTGCTAGTGCAGCTTGTATTGAGCCACGAGTTGCCTTTAGAGCCTTTGGGCAACATGTTTAAAACCTGCAGGGAAGTGCGCAGAAAGCTTTGCTATTTATACTGCGCAAGCTGTGAACACTGCTTTGAGTTGTGGTGCATTCCTAGGAACCCTCCCCTCTCCTGGATTCCAGAGCGTTAATAATCTGTGGGGCTCAGGAGGATAAATAATGTCCAAGCTGGCAAAGGAAACAAAGCGCTGGACTGGGCACGCTGGTGGGCGCCTGGCCTGGGCTGCCAGGGCGCTGCCCGGGCAGGATCCGTCCCCCGCGGGTGGAAGGGCTCAGGTGTGTGAAGGAGCCTTTCAGGATGCCCCAGCTCGAATTTATGTAAAATTATTTTGTGACCTATGGATTATTTCTTTACTGAGGGGAGGGTTTTCGTGCAGTAGTGTTTTTATAGACTGCATATACATTCTATAGTATTGAAAATTAGCTTTCTGGTATATTTTGATTTAGTTAAAATGGAGTTTAATGATTAGATAAGTCACTTAAGCAGAATTTTACCATACAGAAATGAAGAATAAGGGAAGACCCTGAGGATGGCGCTGGGATGTCTCCAAGCCGGAACTGCTTCTCAGCTCCCAGACGTGTCCCGTGAGGCAGCGCTTGTGCTGTGAAGCTGCCCCGGTGCAAGGTGCACGTGTCTGCTCCTCGGCTGCCTCTGCTTGCTGCGCCGGCCCGGTCCCGGGGAAGCAGGTATGTTTGCTCTCCCTGTGCTAGTGGGTGTCAAAGCAGTGCTGGTGTTGAGGAGAGACAGGCCTACGCATGTGCTTTTCTGATCACACGAGAACCCAGAACGTCCTCTCCTGGCATGTACTGATTGTACCAATGCAGATGACAGAAGGGAAGGCTGAACCCCTTTTATGGAGCCAGAGCTGACTTTTGTTCTTGGTGTGTTTTGACGGTGCTGCGTGCCCCGCTCCTGCGGGAATACGAAGGAGCAGAAGGAACGTGCTTGATGTGTTGTCATTCCCACTGCTGCTCTTGGGCTGCCTCCGCCCTCACGGTCTGTTTTGCAGTCGGATTCCAGTGTGAAGGGGAATGCAACTTCTTGTGCGGTTGCTTTGCGTGTGATGCTGTCCCTGTGGTCTGCAGTGAATGACCCTGAGCAGGGTGTTCACAGGCACCAGGGTTATACCCTCCTTGGGGAGGGGATTGTGTCCTGTGGTGAGACTGATCCCTTCCTGCAGGAGGAGGATGCTGCTGCCCTCGAGCAGGTCCCGGTGCTGGCTCTGGAGCCGGGTTGCCCTGTTGTGGAAGGGCAGGGGCACTTTCTGTGCCGATGCTGCCTTCTGCCATCCCTGCTTGGCCTTTGTGCTGGTGTGTTGGGTGACATGTGTTTCCCATCCACCCTCAGATGTGACACAGCAGTAGATTCTCCAGTTCCCTCCCAGTCCTGTATCCCCTTCAGACAAACTGCCTCTTGCACAGAAGATACAAATGTGTTTCTTGCCCTGAGGTTGTAGTGTTCCCTCCCTCTGAGGATGGACATTGTCCCTCTCCATGGCTGTGCTTCCTGTCTGGGGAGTAGCGAACTGCATTTTCTCCCCCAGAGTGCCTGAAAGGCACGGATGGAAAGCGTCTGGTGTGAGCTGAACAGCCTTGTAAGAGTGTCTTTGTCACTCGCCTTTGGGGTGCCGAGGGCCGCGCCAGCTCCGTGCCTTGTTGGAGGCGTGGGCAGTGCGGGGCTGCGCGGCGGCTGCGGGCAGGCGCTTGCGGAGGGAGGTCGTGCTGCAAGGAAGTGCATGCACAGCAGCCTGCCCGGCCCGCGGCAGCCGCCGGGGGTTCCACGCGGCTCTTCCCTGTCTCTAGAAGTCGTCCTTGGCTTGCTGGCAAGGAGCACCCGGCCCTTTCCCCGTGCTGTGCGTGGGGCTGGCTGAGCCCTGGGCAGCAGCCCTGCGAGCGCGTCCCACACGTCCTGCCCTGGGCACGGCCGGCTGCGGGGCGCCCAGTGCCTCATCCCTTTACGCTGCAGCCCGGTGCGGTGCCCCGAGGACAGGCAGCACAGTGGAGCTGTGCCCAGCTTGCCCATTCTTCTGCGAGCGGGATGGGGGTGGCCCCGGTTGCTTCCATGCGCTGCCTGCTGAGCCTCCGTGTGACATCTGGCTGCTGCTGCAAGGCCACCAGGACTGTGGGACTCTCTGTAGCTCGTTCTCCTGGGGCACAAATTCCGTCTCTTAAAGCAGTTAATAAACAGCCTAACAATGGCCCTAAAAGAAGGAAATGAACACAGTGACATCCCGGGGAGGGAGTAAAGAGCTGAAGGAGGGGAACCTGTGGAAATTGTATGTGTGGGAGCGGTTTGCAGAAGAGGCTGCTGGCCTTGCTTTCTCTGGCTGAGGCCTGGCCTGCTGTTATCTCTGCTCACTTCTAATTGATCATGTTTGGTGCAGCTCTTGGTGCCAGCAGTTCATAATCCTGTAGCAGACAGGAGCAGAGCCCTGAGCCTTTGATTTATTTGCATGCTGCAGAGCAAAGGAGGGGGGGAACGTACTTGTGCACTTTTCTTCTGACTGAAGGGGGATAGAGACTTTGGGGAATAAATAATGTGATGACACCAGGACTTATACGCTTGTTCGGCTGCATCGATTTCATCCAAAGGGTCTTGCAGTTCTATTGATCTGGGTCTTTCTGCTACCTGCCGTGCCTAGGGAATGGGAAGGCCAGTCCCAAACACACACGCGTGTGATATTTTACCAAAGCTGCTTTGCAAGCAGCTGCTCGGCAGCTCGGAGGTGTTTGCCCAGGTGCCTGCTTAGGGAACAGGCTCCCCAAAGGGTTATGTGGTTAATCGTTGATAGCTGCCCGTTACACATGAGAGCAAGAACCTCCGTATCTGTTTATGTACTTTAATTACCCCATTGCAAGCAAGCCGATACACAGGCTACCCTCACAACATTAATAAGCCCCTTGCCCCCCAGCAGCCTGTTTTTTCCAATAGCTCTTCCCATGCCAGCATTTCTTGCCCCCGTAACAAGGAAAGTGGCAGCCTTCAGGGTCACTTATCCTTTCTGGCTGTGCGAGGCCTTATTCGCTCCCTGTCCCCCCGACCTTCCTGGCTAACCTCCCCTTTCTTAAATGGGGGCTCTGCTCTTGTCTTTCAAGGGCTAAACTTGTTAAAATGAATCACATTTGGCATATCTCCCTGTGGTGCCTCTCCAGATAAAAGTGGTCCCAGCTCACATGCTCTATTTTTGTTTTGTTTCTGTATGTGGCAATTTTCTCTATACAAAACCCTCTTTTGTCAGTTTGTAGAAGAGATTATGGGCAAACAAGAGCCCGCCTTTTTTATATCCATCTTGCACTTTCTCAGGGCTCCACAAATGGCATTGTTCATGGCCAAGGAACAATGACATTTTTCCGTTCCCATATCTGATGTGATTAAAGGAGCTGCGGAGCAGAAGTTACACTGAAGATTATAATGAACATAGGAGACTCTGCTACTCCATGTGAAATGCAAAGGAAGATTTTGGTGCTGGATTTATTTCCCATAAAAGAACCTTCTTATTTTTTTTTTTTTTTTTTTTTTTTTCCCTTCTCTAATCTGCGAAACAGTCTGGAATTACTGCCCCTGATAAAGGCTGAAGGGACAAAGTGTCCTTGATGCACCTTCCTGGCCCCTTGGTGCCCTGTTGTGGGCTCTGCTGGAGGGCAGCCCCTCTGCTGCTCGGGGAGCTGCGGGGCTGGATGGGAAGAGTGCATTTAGACCAAAGAGCTCAAGACAAATACGCTGTTACGTGAGGGCTGTGGCCTGGCAGGAGGACGAGGAGCTGCCGAGAGGAGCTGAGGAGGTCTGGCTGCTCGGGGTAGGTGCTGGCCTGGAGCCCTGTGCTGGGTGCGGGGGGACTGGCCGATGCTTGGGAGCTGCTGGGGGCTTGATTGGCCTCTGAGCCTGCGCGTGCGCTGCCTGCTCAGCACCCGTGAGCGCGGGGCCCTCGTGCCAGGCTGAGCCCCTCCCTGGGCTGCTGGGCAAGGGCTGGAGGGCTCTGTGCCGCTGATGTCCCTGCCAGGCCCCAGAGCTGGGCGCCGAGCCCTCCCTGCTGCCCTGCGGACCAGGGCACCTAGGAGAGCAGCGTGAGGGCTCGTAAAGGCAGGAATGTGAAGGAAAAAGGGGAATGTGAGAAAAGGAAAAATCTGCTCTGCACAGATTTTACTGCGTCTTTGTCTCTTCTGTGGATGTTTTTCTTCAGTTGTGGGTTTTTATATAGCCTGGCAGCTCCCTGCGCTGCCGGTCCTGCTGTTCTGCACCAGCGTGGCTGCTCAGCCTGGGGCTGCTGGCACCTCCCTGTAGCAACACTTACCCACCGGGGCCCTTCCTCTGCAGAGGGACAAGCTGCCCTCAACGGCAGCAGTCACTTGATTCTGGTGCATTCCTGCAGTGGGGAGCCCTGGCACTGCTGTGCCCAGTGCTCTCCTCTTGCTCTGATTCACACTTGAGGTTCGGAGGCTGCCGGAGGTGCTGCTGCCCTGGTAAAGGAGCTGGCGTGTCCTCTGGTCCCACTAGTGCAGCGGGGAATGGAAGGTCCCTCTGGTCCAGCAGCTTTGCTGCTCTTCTCTGCACTCTTACCTGGGAGCTCTTGCTGCCTGGGCGCTGCCCTGGCTGTTGTGGAGGTGCAGGGCTGTCTGGAGACCCGGGGGAGTGCAGGATGGGAAGGATTCATCTCCCTGTCTCCTTGGCAGTTTGGACCGTGCCCTCCCTTGCCTCCTGCAGGGAGGCTCAGCCTAGCCCTCCTTTCCTTCTCTGCTGTTTTTCCTGCAGTCTGCATGGTCCTGTATTTTGACATGTAAAATGAGCCCTGCTTGGCCTCCTGGGCACTTGAGGCATGCAGAAAGGCTGGAGGATGGGGCTGAGTGTGGGCGGGCGCCTGTGAGCAGGTGCCCAGGCTCGTTAGTGAGAGGGGAGGCAGGTGCAGTGCTGCAAGCTCCAGGGCTGAGCTCGGGGGTTACGAGTGCGTGGGGAGCCCATGGTTACCTGGCTGCTGAGCTGGCAGGAGGCTGCCCGAGATCCAGGTATGACCCTGCAAGGGGGGCTGCTGCTGGGGGAGCACCCTGGCCTGGGGCCAGGTGCTCGCAGCGCTGGTGAGGTGCGAGCGGGACTGGCAGCGCTCGGGGAGCCCCAGGCCCCCGCGCGCTCGGGGCCGTGGGTGGGAGCTGCCAGCAGCTTGAGGAGGCAGCGCTGCCGGCTGCGAGCCGCGAACCAGGGAATGGGCTCGGGCGTCAGCAGGGTCTGCCGAGAGCCCAGCTCTGTGCGGGTGAGAGAAGTGCCCGCTCCCAGGCACCAGGATGGTGATGGAGAGCGTGGGCCTGCGAGCGGTGGCAGCCAAGGAGACGCTGCCGGGAGACCCGCTGCGCTCCTGCCCTGCATGCCTCAAATTGACCGCACCAGTTGCGGTAGTAGGGAAATGTGTTTACACTCTCTAAAGGAGAAAAAAGAAAAGGTAAACTATTTCTGCAGTCTGTTGTCCCTTTGGTTCCCTATCAGCATAGGAGGGGTTAATTCCAGCTTGAGTGGAAGGGACGATGTCTGCCAAGCAGCATGGTGTATAGCATGTTAATAAAACCAAGTTCCACAAGAAGGGAAAAAAGCTTTCCTACCCACAAGGTGAGGCAGGAATACAATTAATCAAAGACATAGGTATTTCATAAAGCATGTGGCAGGAGGCAGCCCTTGGATTACTAGAAATAATGTGATATATTAGCCCTTGATTTGGCGGAGTCTGCCTTATACTAAAGAGGAGGAGAGTGTAAATTGTGATGATTTGTGTAGAGTTTCTGACATTATCTTGGCAAAAAAAGGGCCATCTGTACAGATAAATGCACTTGATCGAAATCGTGCATGTGAATTTTTATGTGCACTATTTTTCTATGATTAGAGGGTCTTGGATGGGCATTAGCAATTCTCTATGAAACGAGGCATTGTAAGAAATATTGTGCCTGATCTTGCGAGGAAGGTTCCCGTATGGTTTTGCCGTCCATTTGTGGTATCCCCAGATCGGGTGTGTCAGACTTTTCTTCAGGAGCTTTCATGGCCAATACCAAGACCCTTTGTATTTCAGTGTTACCTTCCAGGCTAAGGCTTGTGCCTGAAGGCGGGATAGCAGATGTCCTGGCTGCACGGGGAGCAGACGGGAACCTGGGCTGAAGGAAGCCTCTGAGGAGGGAGATCCTGTTTCTTCCCTGCAGAGGCAGAGAGTGGCCGTGCTGACCAGGACACTTCATGGGATGTGGTGCGGAGCAGCGTGAGGCGTGGGCAGTGCAGGCAGCGCTGTCCCTTTGGCACAGCGGAAAGGAGGGCAGGTCCGGGAGAGCCCCGGCCGGGCGGGAGCCCTGGCGCTGGGCCGCTGAGGAGGGGCTGGCCAGGGTGGTCTGCACGGGGCGTTGGGAACAGCCAGTGGAGCTTCCGCGCTGTAATTCTTTCTCCTCCATTATTTCATTGGCTCTAAGTGTTCCTGCTTCATATAACCCAGCAAAATCAACAGTTGAATTTAATATGACTGAGTAATTCATATGGCACAGGTACTGACAGTGGTAATTCAGCCTCTAAATTATGATCATAAATTTTCACAGTATGGCACTGCTGAGGGGGGTGATGATTTTATTGGGCAGCGCAGAGTCACTCAACTAATTAAAGGAGGCAAGAAGCCTTCGTTGGCCGCCGAGTGCGGCGCAGCAGCCGTGCGGGCACCGGCACCGCCGCCCGGCTCCCTGCTGGAAGCTGCTGCCTGTGCTCCGGCCCGGCAGCGCTCGGCGGCGGCCGAGGCTCCGTGTCCTGCCTGTCCGGGCAGGAGTCCAAGGCAGCCATGCTGGTGCCCGGGAGCGATGGTTGCAGCGAGTGGGCGGCAGGGCGAGCGGAGGGGCCTCCTTCTCCTCCCGCCAGGCCCTGGGCTGCCCAGTCCTCCTTAGCATCTGGGCTTGCAGCAGCGACGAGGTTGGGTGAGAACAATAAGGGGCATCCAGAACAATAAGGGGCAGCTGGGAAACATGATGCGTCTTGGTCCTTGGTTAGAGAGAGCTGAGCTAGGGGGAGAATGGAGAAACGTGTGGTCATGGTTAGTGCTGCACCAGGCTGCTGCGTTCGGGTGCTGGTGACACGGGTGCGGGCTTTTGAGAGGCCCTAGGCCCCTGCAGCCGCACCGAGGAGCAGTTCACAGCGCATCCCTCGGATATCCTCCTGCTGCTGTCCTTGGGCTTTCTTTGCCTTTGTGCTTCTGTGCCAGTGCTGCTCTCAACTGCGCTGGTGCGATCCTGCTGCTGGCCGTTTGTGCTGGCCGGCATTTCCAGTGTGCCCTGGGAAACGGGATGTGAGCGGTGCCCTGAGCAGAGGCTTCCTCGGACGCTAAGCAGCAGCCAGGTGAGCGGAGGCTCAACCGTGCTGTAGAAGTGCAGCTTGGAAGCAGCAGCCGCCCTGCGGGGCTCGGTGCGGCCTGGCCAGGCCGGTCCCTGGAGGCCGGCCTGGGACCCCGGCCCTGCCCGCAGCGCTGGTGCCACTGGGCACGATGGCGCTCACGGCAGCGCGTCGGAGCTGCTTCCCCGTCTGAAGAACAGGCCGCGCGTTACTGATCCGTGCAAGGGGTTTATGAGCCAGACATGCAAGAATAGTTGAAAGTTAGAGAAAATGTATTTATTACAACACTTTTCATGGACAAGTTATCATTTTGTCAAACTTTATTAGAGAAAGTAATTAATGGGCTGTAAAAGGTGCTAGTGCGTAGCCAGTAAAAGAGCTAGTCCTGTGCAAATTGGCAGTTCATAGATTTATGGTTCCTTCTCTCCCCATTTATTAATATGGAGGAGGCAGGTGAAGCGTGTTATGCAGGTGCTGGTGAGCGCCGCGGCCCCGTGCCCAGCGGGGCCCCCGAGCAGCCCCGTGCGCGTTACACCCCCTGCAGCCCCGGCCGATGCCGGCCTCGTGGGTCACACGCTGTGTGCCCGGCCGGGGACAGCGGGAAGAGCTGGGCGTCCTGCGGGAGGGAGCCTTGTTTTATGAGCTACCCCTGCCCTTCTCCGAGCGCCCAGCCCTGCACTGGCAGCAGCGGCGCGAGGCCGGTGCCCGCGGTCGCTGCGCGTGGCCGGGAGCCCTGTGTGGCACCTGCCTCTCGCCAGCACCCAGCTCGTGCCCAACACAGGCCCTTACGGGGGCCTCTCCTGCTCACACTTCCTGGGGTGTTGAAAGCAATCTCCCGTGGTACTTATTGTTAATTATATAGGGAAAAAATCTGGGCCACTTATTGAAAAGACTAAGGCATTCTTGGCGATTACTCATTTTTACTTGCACGAGCGATATCAAAAATGTGATTTCTGGGCTTTTAGTGCAGTAGTGTTCAAGCATGCCTGGGCCAATCTGCTGCATTCTCCTGTGCTGCCCTCTGAGGTCCTGCAGGATGTTCTGGAGGTCCCGGATCCACCTTCTTGAGCAGAGTGGTGCCCTTGTTGTTCCCTGCATCCTCATGAGGAGCATGGATGGGCTGACACAGGTTTAGTGGCTTGCCAGCCGTGGCTGCCTCCCTCCCTCGGTGTCGGAGGGTCCCTGCTCGGCTCCGTGAGCAGCTCTGCTCTGGCGGCTACGCTTGGAGCTCTGCCCGCAGCGCTGGCACCTGCTCTGCACAATTTGCTGGCCCACTGTCTTTAGGCCATCAGTTGTCATGTGTCAGTCTGCGTGGGTCGGTGCCGGCAGGACATGGGAGCTGCTATTTATCAACATCTCTTCACTAGATGAGCCCAGCGATACCAGTCGTCTTTTTTTTTTTCCTTTTTTTTTTTTTTTTGAATGTGATGAGAGTATTAAAAAGATGTGATGGGAGTCTTAAAAAAGGTTGCAATGAAGCCACCTTCACCTGCCCTTTGCACCCTGCAGGGTTGTCACGCTCCTGCGGGATGCCGGCTCTGCTGGGAAGCAGTCGCCCTGTTCCTGAACGCCTGCTGAACACGAGTGCCGCTGTTGCCTGTGGTGGGAGCTGCTCCGTGTCCCTCCCCGGCCCCTTGGTGCCCACTGCTTTACACCAAGGCCTTCAGGCCTTTCTTTTCAGCACCTGCCAGGCACCAAATCTCAAACCACCAACACTCCCTAAGTTCATTTATATATCAACATTGGCATCTGACCAGCTCCCCGGTGCCGAGGTGTATTTGCAGGAGCTGTTAGCACTAGTGCACTGGTGCATGCTGTGCAATAACCGAGGCTGTCAACCTTTAAAATACTTCAACAGAAGGGAGGAAGAGGGTTCCAATTTGAAAGCACCTGAGTTCCTACAGCCAAAGGAGCAGTTGTGGTCCGTGGCAGCGGGGTCTTTGCTTCCCATGCAGACGGGTCCAGAAGCTGCAGGATGTCACCGTAGTGCTAAGGGCAGCTGTATCCCAGCAAGAAACTTCTGCCCATGTGTTGGTGGTGGCAGTGCTGGACACTTGGCAAGCAGCGTGGCCGGAGCAGCCTCTCTGCTGCGCGCCCCGTGTTCCGCGCGGCTGGTGCCGCGCGGGGCTGCCGGGGTGTTGGCCAGGGAGGCTCTGGGGCTGCAGTCCTGCTCAGCAGGAGCAGCCCCCGCTGTGACGTGGGTGCGTCGGCGCCCGCGAGGGGATCCCGGCGCTGCGGTGCCCTCGGGATCTGCAGGGAGGGAAGGTGGTTTCTGCTCCGTGCTCTCATCCCAGCCAGGGCTCCCCTGTCCTTTCAGCTCAGGGACCTTCTAGTATCCATGAGTGCCGAAGCAGTCTCCTGACCGAGTCCTTTTCTCCTTGGCCTCATCCGCCTCCCGTCCCAGCTCTGTGCTTGGTGTCTTGTTTTCTCCTGGGAATTACGTTAATACCATTGATTGGTTTGTTTTAAATAGCTCTGGCTGCTAGGTCATTATTACTAGATGCTGCTGCATAATTTATTGATAGAAATATTGGCTGCCTGGTAGAAGGGCATTGACTTTCACCTGTTAACCCTTCACCTGCCTGCGTGGCCTCCTGTCACTTCTGTGGTCTCAGAACTCCCAGGTTGTTCCCGGGTATAGAGAGTGGTTTTATTTTCCCCCAAGCTCCCTTTTCCTTTGCCATTGGAAGGGGAGACGGGCAGGTCTGTGTTAGTGAGTGCCTTGACAGCCAGGAAAATAGTGTGTGGTGAAGTGGTTGGGCTGAAGGCAGAGCACACGTTAGCTAAGAGCCGGGGCTGGCGCTGCCTCGCGGGCTCGTGTCTCCCCTCCGCACAGGCCTCCCGTGTGCCGAGGCCTTGGCTGGTGCTTCTTGCTTCTCCCGGCCGCCTCCTGCAGACGAAGCTGCAGCCCTGTCCTGAGCAGGGCCGGGCCAGGGGATGGTGCTTCCCGGGGCAGGCGCTGCCAGCCCGCACGCGGGGCTCAAACCTCCCCTTCCAGGGCAGCCTGCAGGAAACCTATTGGCACAGGTCGCTCCTGGCAGAGAGCAGCGCTGCCTTAGGGAGCTGCTGGCCGGGCTTGGGGAGTGCCTGATGTTTAAAAGATCAGAAACATGAAACCAGAACTAGCTAGTGAAAACAAGGGATTTTGCTCGGGCTCCACAATTGCTGCCTGCTGCTCTGCTTCTGCTATTATTGCACTTCCTACAGTGCCAGGAGCTAATCCAGGCTTCCCTCTGCGCTGGGCTCGGTGGCGAGGAGCTGCTGGGCCTCGGGCAGCGCGTCACTTGCTGGCAGGGCGCTCATCCCCGCGGGCAGGGGACAGGCTGCTTGGTCATGCTGCTAACGGGGCACCTTCTCCCTGCCCCAATAGCCCAAGGGCCGCGTTCCTGCCCCAGAGGCGTTCGCAGACCCCGTCCCAGTCGCAGTGACTCCAGCGTCGTGTGGCACTAGCACCTACAGCTGGGACAGGGAAGGTGGCTGCCGTGGGGAACCAGCCGTGGCATTCTGCGGACAGCATTTAAGGCAGCACGTGGCTGAAGGAGTCTGATAGCCCTGATGAAAGGGGAGCTGCCTCTGTATGCCAGGTACTTGGTTCCCTATCAGATCCTTTTGGGAATGAGCATAGAAGGCAGAGAACTGTTGCTGGCTTCTGTTTCACAGTCCTGCCCTCCCATCCACACCGGAGGAGCCTAAGTGACTTCCTGCATCTGGCTTTGGGTGAGGTGGTCCAAGTCTCTCCAAACTGCTTATACCCTTGCAAAGGCCTTTGTGCCTTCTATTCAAGTGCCACCATTTCTGTGTTTGCTTGTCGGGATGAGGAAACAGTTGGCGACTTCTCTGCAAGCTGTGGTCAGCTGTCTTTTATCTGTCACTATCCTAGTTTTCTCTTTGCAGCACTGACACTCCTGCAGATCCGAGCTGCTGCGTCCCTGCCTTGTGCTGCCAGCATGGCGAAAGTCTCCAGGCACCTCTCCAAGCACGTCCTTCATCTTGCCCTGATCAGCGGGGGTTTGGGGCGTGCTGCTCGCTCGAGTTCTGCTGCTCTCGGTGCAGACCCACCCATGCCCACCCTCTGCAGCAGCAGAAAGGCAACCAGATGTTCCTCATGGGCCCAGGAGCCGGGGAAGTGGGAACAAAGCTTGGCCCGTGTTCATGTTTCACGTTGGGGCGCTTTGCTGGGCCAAGGAATGCAGCTAAAGCGCGGCGCAAGGAGCGCCTCGCAGCGCTATTGTGCTGGGACGCTACGTCCTCGCTGAGCTCAGCGGGAGCCGCGCGCGTCTGCCAGAGCAGCCCTTGGCTTTGCCTGGACTAGGCTGCAGATGTGCTGATGAAATCCGGGGGCATCGCAGGCTGAGGACGAGTGTGTTGAGCCGCCTCGGAAAACCCTCGGTCCCCAGTGGGCCAAGAAAAATACTCCAGTGCTCCAAGAAAGGCTGTTTGTACAGAGGCCAGTGCTCCCAGCCAGAAGGGGTGAAAATGAATAATTATCTTTAAAGGTTATCCAGATTTGTTGGAGCTGCCAAAAAGTTGCAGGTTTCTCTATGCCCCAAAGTGGTTCCTGTCTGTATTGCAATAAGATTTGGCAAGGGCAGGGGGGGAGCAGAAATCAATGAAGTCAAATGCTAATTTCACAATTGGAAACATGTGCAATATCTCATTTAAAAGTCAGTGCAGCCTCAGCCCGTTTCTCCTAGCGTGTTTCTGTCCATGCTGATAGAGCTTTGCAGAGCAGCAGTGGAGACCCCGGAGAAAAGCAGGGGAGCTGCCTCTTGCCTGGGCTGGTTTTCCTGGCTGCTGCACACAGATATCCAGTTTCTTCCTTTTTTATGGCAGTAAGATGTAATTTTTGTTCTCCCAGTTGTTCTAAGTGCCCAGGAGTGACCCCTCAGTGCTGTTTCAAGGCCCCTGCCCTGTGATCAGCAGGCTTGTCTTGGTGCCTTGTGCGTGTGCCTGGGGAGGCCGAGCCGTGTGTGGACGGTGCCGACCCGTCCGTGCAGTGCAGGATGCTCCAGGGTTGCTGCGGGGGCAGCTCCTCCCTGCTCCGCGCTGATGCGGGGGGACATTTCTGTCCTCAGGCTGCTGCTCCGTGGCTGACACGGGGCCTCGACCGGCTTTGGCGTGTGATGGGCTCGAGCGGCTGCACTGAGAAGGGCTCCTGTTGCCCCTGCAGGGGACCGGGGCGATGGGCAGGGGGCCGAGGACCTTCCCCGAGGTCGGGCCCTGGTGCCGGCTGCCGCAGCGCTCTGCAGCTCTGTGGGGCTTCCCTCGGGAGCGTCACAGGAGGGAACGTGTTTGTTTTTCACTTGTCCCAACTCACACCTCCGAACCAGGTTCCAAGCTCCACGTCAGCCCAGGGATGCCTTTAATGTGCCATTTGTTCTCAGGGAATCGTCAGCAGCTGTTTTTCTTGGATGTATTCGCTAGATCTAGAGTCAGCACATGCTCACCATGGGATTTATTTGTTAAATGGGTTGAAAACAGATATCTCCAGCTAGTGGAGTTGCCCATAAGCAGCCAAGCAGGTTTGCTTTGGTGCTAGAATGAAGCTTGGAGATGAGGTCTGCCGGTAGGTGCACTCGTGCAGCTCGGGGTAGCTCCGCACGGAGCTGCCCGCTGTGCGGGGCGCCCTGCGTGGGGAGGAGTGACGGGGACTCGGCCATTCACTGAAATGCATGAATGGATCGGGGCTTGTTCTGGGCTCTGCCATGGTGCGCCTGTGGCTTTCCGAGGTATCCCAGGGAAACAAGCTCTGTTCTCAGCCATGCTGAAAATCCATACCGCCCAGAGGCTGCCATTAGCAAGAGCCAGGGGTCTTCTGAGTGAAATTGCAGCACAAACGGTGCTGGGAGGCCACTTGGTACAAAGGGGATGCCCCCGTATTGGAAAGCGGGCAAAAAATCTGTATTGGAAAATTGCAACTGAATTTCTTTGATTTGATGCAGCTATACTGAAATTTTTATGAAAATAGCCAAAGAAAATGAAAGTTTTTAAAAAGGAAAAAAAAAGAAAAGAAATCAGCTGATGTGATTTAAAATGTTGTTAGGAGTTCAGCACGGGGCAGTGAGGATCCTGCGGGCGCCCCTTGCCGCCGTGGCTTGGAGCGCCCCCGTGGCTCGTACTGAGCTCGTACCCAGTGCTGAGCTGCGGAGGCGGCCGCTGCCCGCGCGGCCCCGGTCCCAGCTGTGGTGGGGAAGGTGGCGGCACCATCCGTGCACGATGCCCTTCCCGAGCCCTCCCACCCGTGCTGTTTGCATCCAAAGCCATTCTGGCCTGAGCCATGTGAGCACTGTGAGCTGGAGCTGCCAGTTAAATCAATCAAAACAAAGCCCTTGTATTGTAAGGAGGAGCTGAGCAGGTCCCGGTGCAGAGCAGAGGGGAGGCAGCCTGTGCCCCTGGCTCCGCGGGGGCCGTGGGGCGCTGCGCTTGCCGGGCTGGGCTTATGGGGCAGCGCGCGGGGTCCGGTGCCGCTGCGGCCGCCTGGCAGCCCTGCGCTCAGCGCCGCCTCTGCCGAGCCCGGCTCTGCTGGGCCCGGCTCTGCTGCCGCAGTCGCTGCTTCAGAGCAGGGTTCTAAAGGTACCGAGCAGCAGAGAGGAAGTAGAATCGAGTAAGTGCTGTCTTTACCATGTGCTCTTAGTATGGGAGAATAATCCATAAATCAAGATATTACAAGGTTATTTAGTGATTCTCCAACTGTTATACATGTGTCAACAACAAATAAAAGAAGCGTTTATATCATTAGTCTGTGTGCCAGGAAACCCTCCTGGTTCCTTTCTCTACCTAAAGATGGGGACACCTAGGGCTGTTTGGATGCGCGCGCGGTGCCGCGCTGCTCCTGCTCAGGCACTGCATTTTTTCTCAGCACTGCCAAGATTTGGCTTGTCACAAAGATGCCTAATGTGATGCAGTGGAAATACATGCAAATGATTCCCCTTCCCATTTTTTCTAGAGGGGAAGAGATCTTGATTAAGCAGAAATTACGAGTGTTGTGGACAACGTGAGGCAGCCTCTCTCCCAGGTGCTCAAGTAAGTGCCAGGGCTGTTGAGTGAAGTGTTTATTTAGCATAGCGCTAGCAGCCAGGAGTGCCAGCCTTCCCCAAGGCTGTCGGTGACCACAGGAGCAAGCGCGTGCCCATCCACAGAGGGGTGGGAGCGCTGGCTCCTTGCGTCCGTCCAGGGTCCCGTGCAGCGCTCGGGAGCGCAAGGGGCTCCCCGGGCGGAGCGGGTCCCACAGGGCCCTGCTGGCAGCACCAGCTGCTGCCGGGGACACTGGCCAACCCATGGCCCATGTAAGGGAGGAGAGGGGCCCTGGGTGGCAGCCCCAGGCTGCTTCCCGGCACCACGATCCAGCCTGGAGAGCCCAAGTGGCTGCTGCGCGTGTCCGTATGGAGCAAAGGGGGTGCCGCAGCTCCTGGGGTTAAAGGGTGCAGAAAGGTGCTCTCAAATTGCTGGTTTAATTTTTTTCAAAGATACTGTTTGCATTGATAGATTTTTGGATGATGCTCCAGCGAGGAAAGAAAAAAAGAGGGAGAAAAATCAATGTCACCCTGATTGTACCAGGAAGGGCAGTCGATTGGTGAAAAAGCTGCAGCAGGCGTATTGGGAAATAGATTTTTTTTTTCCTGCCTTCCAGACATTAACTTGAAATTCTTTGAAATGAGGAGAAAACAATCTGTGTCAGAAATGAAAAATTAAGGAGGTTAATGTGTGTGCCTTCCACATGTAATTTTCTCATATTCCAGAGTGTCCTTGGCCTCTGGAGGGGCAGGAGGGAGCGGGGCTGGCGCCCGGCGGGGGCTGCGGGTGCCCCGGGGGGCAGTGCGTGCGAGCGGGGCCGGCCGGGCCCAGAGGGACCTTGGAGCCGCTCGGGGCTCCTGCAGTAAGGGGGGTGTGGAGGTCAGCAGCGCTACCAGCAGTACCGGGGGCTTTGCGGCGGGGAGGCCGAGGGCAGGGAGGTGTCTGAGGTGCTGAGGTGCTCCGTGTCTCCCCAGCACACGCGCTCCCTCGACGCGCGCCCCTGCCCGCCACGTCCTGGGGAAATGAGTGTCCTGGGAGCAAGGCAGGCTCAGGGAATGCGAGCGGGAGCCCTCTGCCCTTGCTTCTGCACTGGGTAATTGTCTGGGCTGCAGCCTTTCTGAACAGAGTGCCCCTCTTCCCTGGGGGACTGCTTTCCCAGTCCCTTGGGTGGTCTTTTGTGCAGGTTTTTATCCTCTGTGGTGGCTATAGGCAGCTCTCCAGAGAGCTGGAAAAACCTCTGCTTGTTTTACACTGTTGCTGAGGGGAAAAAATATTAACTCCCATGGTCTTGGTTTTGGGAAATTAAAAAGCAAGATGAACATTTAAAAGAAACTTAAATAACAGGATGTTTTTCATCCTGGTTGAGCTGTGGAGGGTTGTTTCTGTCTGTGCAAGACCCCCCTTCTCGCCTTGGAGCAGCAGCGCCTGCAGCGCTGCCCAGTCTGGGCTGGTGCAGGAGGAGCCCGGCCTCCCGACCAGCCTCCCTGCCCGGCCTCCCTGCCCGGCCTCCCGACCCGCCTGCCCCTGCAGGGCTCTGGGTGCTCAGACCTCGGGAGAGGAGGCGGGCAGGGTCAGGGCTTGTTGGGCCCTGCCTCGCTGTGGGCTAACCCCGCAGAGCAGAGGAGCTGTGGGGGGGAGTCTGCCCCTTGCACTTGCCTTCAAACCCACCGCGATCATTTTAAATACACTTATCCTGCAAGGTGGTTGCATGGCACGCATGAAGCATCAGCACGGGAGTAGTTCACAAGTGCAGCTCACTTCCTTTTCTAAACCTGTGCATCATGGTTGGTTTGGGCACTGAAGTCACATAGTGTTTGCTCAGATTTCAGAGTGGGAACAAACCCTTGGAGAAGAGGGGAGAGGAAAGTAGAGAGTGAGGAGTTGCTGTGAGCCTCTGTGCTCAGGTGGCTTCGCAAGCCCTGTGCTGATTGTCGGCAGCCTTGGAGGTCCCCGTGACGAGGGCTCTTGTAGGACCATCGTGGCTGGCTAGTGACCAGCACGGCTGGCGCGAGGGCCGGCGGTGCTGCACGCACCCGGTGAGGCCCCGTCGGCGCCGCGGGAGCCACCAGCTCTCGTGTGAGAGCTGGGAGGGAGGAGGGTGCGCGGGCCCTGGCTCTGCCGCGGCAGGAGCAGCTCCTGTCCTCCTGCACGTGGGTCAGCAGAGCTAGCGCAAGATTTGGCACGCTAACTTGGAAACATGGCTCTAATTAAAGCACAACATGTGTTTCCTGAACCTTACTGTCATTATGTGTTGCGTTAACTAGGAGGCAGAGCCGGTGGCCACTCCAGTTGTTCCCATCTGTATCAGTATGAAACTTTCGTTCAGTCCATTGCTCTCTTTCGGCTGCGTGGAAGCCAAGAGTGAGTGAAGTTAACTGTGAGGTAGCAGGGAACAGCAAAGGACATATGGGTATGTAAGGGAAGCAGATGGCCTATCTGACTAAACCACATCATATAAGTTTATGAGTCAGGCAGGTGCTCTTTCCTGCTGTTTTATAGTGATGTCTTAAGGATTTCCCTTTTGATATACGAGGGCAAATCGTCAGCCGAGCCCTTCTCTATCAGAGGCTAATCCAAAAGTAAATCACTCTAAAGCAGCAGGAGAGAGGTCTTGCAAGGCACCCACTATAGAGATACTCTTTTGTTATAAATCATCAGAGTCATGTTCTTAAGAGATTATGCTGGAAAAAGCAAACAATATAAAAAGGTCAAATACAAACAGTAAAAATGAAATAGTTTGTTTCCTTCTACCTACTCATAGAAAAGAGACGGGTGAGCCCAGGAGCAGAGCTGGCTCCTTGCACTCGCTGGAGCCCGTGATGCAGCTGGCGGCAGGGCCCGGCGGGTCCCGGTGTCCCGGCTGCCGCAGGCTCCCTCGCGGTCGGGCCCGGCGGGTCCCGGCGTCCCGGCTGCCGCAGGCTCCCTCGCGGTCGGGCTGCGGCCTCAGCCGGCACCTCCGCCAGGGCCTGGCTCGGCAGTGAGCCGCGGTCACCGGGCGGCCCGGTGGGTGCTGCTCCCTGCTCTGTGTGCACGTGCTGCAGAGCAGGCCCTGCGGCTCTCCTGGTGCTCGGGGCGCTCGGGCCTGTCAGCGGCTGGGCCGTTGCCTGCGCTCAGGGCGCTGCTGGGGCGCAGCAGCAGCAGCCCCTTCCACAGGGTAGCGGAACACGAGGGGTTTGCACAAACAGCTCTGTGATTCATCCCTAGCACAGCCTGGGTAATGTTTAGTGCTCTCCCTCATTGATGCTTGTACTGCTGTTGGGAAAACCATCTTACCACAGTTCTCCTGCATTATCAGCCCAGGCGTTAAACTGCTTTGCTCCAGTTCCTGGTATAATATCAAAACTTCAGACAAACGGAAGCGAAAGAACCTGCGTGCTGCGGGCCTGCCATATGGACGTGCTGTCTGCGGGGCTGTGCTGATGTGTCAGCTCAGTGGCACATCCCGCTGCGCTGCGCGCTGGGCTTCATTTTGCAGTAGAGATTTATTCCTCGAGCTGTGATGGAAGCGGAGCCGCTGCCTGCCCAGGTGGGAAGGGGCAGCCGGGCCCCGCGTGCCCTGCAGGAGCTGGAGCTGGAGCTGGGCTGCAGGGTCCTTGAGGGCGGCACCGCGGAGCCGTCGGCTCCACTCTCACGTGCTGGTGTGCAGCGCAGCCAGGACACGGCTGGTGCAAGGCCAGGCAGTGGGCGAGCTCCGGTTCCCCTGGTTCTGACCTCTTTGCCAATGGATTCCCATTAAAAATGGGCTTCCACTTGGATAATGCAGCAAGCGGCGTGCCCAGGACGTGCTAGCCCTGCTCACTGTGCCATGCGGCAGTTGGGGGCAGTTGGTCTCTTCTCTCATCACTCCCAGCGTGGTGACCTGTAAGGTCTCTCGGAAGAAGCTCTGTTCTGCTGTGAACGGGGTTGACCCCAGTCTTGCACGTTTTACACTGTGGTGGGGACCAAGTGAGATCACTTGGCAATGCCACTAAACAGCTGTGTCCTTTTCTTCTCAAATTCTCAAAGTATTATTAATATAATGAGTGAAAACACCATAGTTGCTGTGCTCTGAAACGTGCTGGCTCGTTCCAACTGCAGCTCTGCACAGGTGGCCTAGAGCTCCCGGGGCAGAGCAGACACCACTCGTCCTGCCGCCGCCCTCGGGAAGGAGCCGTCCTGCCCCAACTGCCCCTTGGCTGCCTGCGGGCCGGGGCCGTCCCGCTGCTGCCGCAGCCCTGCTCTCCCTTCCCCGAGGAGCTGGCGTGTGGGAAGGACCCGGCCCCGGCCCCTCGCCGTGCCCAGCGAGCCCGCGGCGGCCCGAGGTGCGCAGGGATCTCCCGGCGCCTTCGCGCCGCTCCTCGCTGCTCGTGGGGAACAGCAAAGAGAACCTCTGTGAAACAGAGTGAACCAGTTCGTACAGGTTTTCAACGGGATGCCAAAGGGGCATTGCTGATATTAAATCTGTCTCAGGCTCTTAGGCCCTTCACAACTGGAATTTCTCTTTTCAAACCATATGAGTGTGAATTGGCCCCCTCATAAAATGAAGAGAATGGG
Organism: Nothura maculosa; assembly: GCA_032353885.1. Lineage (NCBI taxonomy): Eukaryota > Metazoa > Chordata > Aves > Tinamiformes > Tinamidae > Nothura > Nothura maculosa. The sequence continues at coordinate 455,033 of JAUBOD010000328.1, forward strand.
AAGGATGGAGAGTTTGCCTTAGAAATGTTCCTCAGAAATTGAGTAATTCTGAATGAAATTTTCAAATCAGTAAATTAAGTCAGCCTAGGGTGAATATTTGCCATGGAAAAAATGTGGTCTGAGCAAATAACTTTCAAATTATGAGCAACCAAATTTGAGACTCTTTTTAGTTGGCCATTTCAGATAATGTTGTTCTGGAAGGGGAGCAGCGACTCTGTCGCTAGTGCTGGGAGGAGAGAGGAGTCGGGAGCTGTGCGTGCAGCTGTGTGGGGTTTCAATGGGAACGGCCTGGTGCACATGCTGGGTAGGGGCGCGGGGGGCCCGTTGTCCTTGCCGTGGGGTCCTGCTGGACACAAAGGGAACTTTGCTCTAACAGTTTTTCCTTTGAGAAAAAAAGAATAACAAACCTCCTAGGAAACCAAATGCAGAAGGTCAAGTTAATGAAGCAGGACTGCAGTGCTAAGCAGTGAGAAGTTGAGATATGCAAAACTTAACCTCAGGTGCACAACTCTGACTCTGCCCCCTTGTGCATATTCATTAAAATACAGTCTCTAATTACATGTCATAAGTTGTCTGAGCCGCACGTGTCCTTTAGTACACAGGCAAAAACTGTGTCATGTAGTGCTCCATAGTACTGATAGCTATCGGGGAAGGGACCAGAAGGGCAGTCAGCTAAAGACTGCTGCTTCCACATCCGCTCTGCCAGGTTAGACATTATTAAGATAAGGATCTTGATGTTCTTGGTGGTGCTGTAAGCCTGGAGTAACTGGACTCAAAAAGAGCTGGAGGAACTGGACTGAAACCAGCTTAGTGCCCTCCCTCCGCCCTGGGAGCACTGGCAGTCCGGCCTCCGCTGGTGTTTTGCGGGGCTCCACGCTGGGCTCCAGCGAGGTGAGCAAACGCTCCAGCTGACATCCACGGGTGCTCTGTGGTGCCAGTGCAGCTAATGGTGAGCACAGCCCGAGCAGCAAGGCACGAAAGGGTTTGTAGAGCTGAGCCATCATCGCTTGCCATGTGTGCCTTGCAGGCTGAGCCACCCAGGAAGAGCAATTAGGATGCAACAATGCATCCTCAGCCAGCCTTTCTTGGGCTCAGGAAATAGATTTAGAGGATTTTTAAAAAAGATTTTGCTGCTGCTGTTCCAAGTATCCTTCTATGATAGGAAGCAGTTCATAAGACAGAAATGAGAAGGAGTAGCTTGGCCATCGCCTGGAAACATCAGAGCTGGTTTGGTGGCTTTATTCCTAGGTCTCTGCCTGAGCTCTGTGCTTGGGCATTTTGCACTGACAGGGACCTCTGTGTGAAGGGCCCACACTGAACTTTGCAGCTTCATCCAATTTAAAGCTTGCCAGGAGTGGAGAGGACCCTGTGGCGTCGTGCTCACCTGGTAAGCGCGCAGGTAGCTCCCGTTTGCCCGGTGTTCTCGTGCGGCTGCTGTGGGATGTGCTGTGCTGGGAACAGGCTGGTGCAGCGTTTCGGAAGACACCCCGCGAATGCTGCTGAGGAGAACGAGCACTTGTGGCTCTGCACTGCTGTCCTGCCCCTCCGTGAGGGTTTCCTCATCCGCACAGGGCCCGCTTTGTGAATCAGTGAGCGAGCACTTAGTTGCTTGTGGCCCTAGGGCCGTGTCCATTAGACTGTTGTTGTTTCTCCCTAATGTTGCGTGGAACCTGTTCCCCTCAGCTGCCTCTCTAAGGGATGCTTCTGTTAAAGGAAGCACCATTTGCTTGTAGGCAGTATGTGCAACCAGCTCACGGCCTTGCTGGGGCAACGAAGATGCTTAGCACTACATTTAAAGTAAGTGGTGATAGCCACCACTGTACTAGAGTCCCACTGAAGAGAAGAGGAGGGATTTCTATGCTTGAGAGCGCTCTGGAGCCAACAGTCTTCCTGGTGGGAGCCTTTGCTATATTATATAGCTCTGGAATCACTGATTCGTATGTTTAATAAAAGAGCGTGATGATACAATGTTTGCCTGGAAAAGGGAATTAAATATCTGTTTTCCTGCTGTTCTGTCACTTCTCAAGGCCTCGTGCTTCCTGCCTTTGGCTGCTTGCCTTTCCTCGACAGCATCTCCGCAAGGCACCACGCGCCTGGAGCACTCGGACCCGTGCGACTTGCCCAGTGCCTGGCGCTGAGCTGAGCTCTGCATCTCAGCTCTGCACCTCAGCGCTGTCCTGAGGAGCGCTCAGACCTGCCAGAGCTCGTGCTTTGTGGCAGCGTGAGCTTATGGGCAAAATGCTGCCTCTGCCAAGGTGACAATGCAAGCACAATGCTCCTAGGAAAGAGTTAACGTGGGTCTGTCTGCAGATGTCCTCATGGAGTGAAGGCAAGCAATGATATTTTATATCATTTTGATATCCGGTCTAAATTAGGCCTGAGGGAAAGACTGTGGCCTATTTAACCCAGCATCTGTCAGTTATCATTATTTTCAGCCAACTTTAGTAGTTCCAAATGTAGAATCTGCTTGTGGAGGAAGAGAAATGAGGCAAGTAGAAGCTGGCTTGGGCTACCTTAGTTTTTGTTGAGCGAGTTTGCAGTGGTGTTTGCAGGCCAGAGCCGATCTGATGAAACCCTTGAGTTGCTGTGTGAGAGGAGGAGTAAATTTGTAGGAACAGTGACCTTGCTGAAATGGATACTGTGGCAGCCAGCCAGGACTAACACTGAAAGCTCTAACAGAGGTTTTGGGGGGTTAGTGGAGATTGTTGGGCGCTGGTTTGCAGTATTTGGTTAATAGTGTTGCAAGAAAAGGCTGAAATGTAGGAAGTTTAGCTTTTTGCAGGCCTTGGCAGCACAGGCGGCCCCGGTGGCGGCGCAGGGTGCGGGCAGCCCCGGTCCTGGCGCAGCGCGGCGCGGTGGGTAGCGCAGGCTGCGCGCTCAGCACCCTCGTGCAGGTGGAGGCGGCTCAGCCTCCCCGCCGCGCTCGGGCAGCTGAGCGATTCTTTCACCTACTGTCATCGGAAACCAAGCAGAAACCCTGCGCTTCACATGGCTGACTAATGCCATTGCCCTTTTATTTCCTTAACTTCCTTGAGAAATGGAGGGCCTCCAAAGCCTGTCCTGCTATAAATCCTTGCTTGGGCTGCACACGCCTTGCTCAGATGCGCAAGATGGGAGCGAGAGCAGCTGTGCAGGCGCTCGGGCTCGTCCTCCCCAGCAGCCGTCTCTGTGTCTCCGGGCTATGGCAGACCCTGGGTTGTGGACACTTGGGGATGTAGTGAGCGAGCTGTGGTGAGACAGGGCTCGAACTGCAAACCTGCCCTATGGCAGCACCTGCCAGGGCTTTTTCAGTTTGCATCAACCCGCAGTAGAAGTTATTGCCACAGAACACAGAGCTGCCTTCTGTAACAGAGATGGAGATACTGCTCCTCATTCCTGCTGTCCTCTAGCAAACGTGGCTGTAAGTGCTGCAGGAGCTGAGACACCTGAGCAGCAAGGGGGAGCTCCCCTGGTGTCTGCGCTTGGGGGCTGCAGGGAGTTCCCGGTGCGGAGAGGTGAAGCATTTGTTGAGCCCCGGTAGGTAGAAACCCACTGAAATAGGAATAAGGATCAGCAAATTCGGGAAATGATTAGCAGTAAAAGAAAGCACTTGGCAAGTTGGAAAACATTTATCTTTTATTAAATATAGGTTAGAGCCTGAGCCTGAGATAAAGACGGACTTTTTGAGACTAGAAACACATGAGAATTATTATTAGTCTGTCATATTTGTCACAGCGAGGTGGTGGCAGGCTTTTTCTGCCTCCGCCACACATGTGCATGCTCTGCTTGTAAATCCTGTGCTGTTGCTCAGCAAGCCATGAACTTCTGCTACTGCATCTCCCGTTTGCTTCCTCAGTAATGTCAATTCTCAGCTTCTTCCCACTCCTTTCTAGAAACGCTTCTTAGAGAGTAGGAAGGCAGGAGACCTCATTTAATGTGGACGTGGCAGATACTTATCCCGCGACACTTGGGATGAGTGCGGCGCTGCGGTGCCTGGGTACCTGGGGACGAGGGCGCGCGGCACTCGTTGAGCGGCCGCCTCGGCGCGGGACGGCGGAGCGGCTGTGCTGCCGCCGTGCAGGCGATCCCCCCTTTGGCGGCCTTAGAGACTGTCCATCCGTGGCTGCTTCCTGCAGCTCCTGGGGCTGAGCCCGAGGGATTGGTTTCCAGGGCTTTTTTGCAGCAGTCATTTTGGAGAAAGGCCCCTCGCTCCTTGGCACGGAGAAGGAAGCGGTGCTGGGCTGATGGCTCGAGCCATCCCTGCCTGCGAGAGCAGCTGCGGGGCTGGAAG